>APFE031325839.1:899-136673 GCA_000404065.3 Pinus taeda | reverse complement strand
TGAAAATAATGATAATGATGATCAAATGATGATGACTTGGAAGATGACTCTAAAGATAATGATTATGATTATGACCATGACAACATTTAAAAATTGGGAACATTTTCCAAGGTCATTAGTGTTAGTGTCAGTCTTCACAGCCTTTCTCCAGTGATCAAACATGCTCTTACAAAATGATTTTAAGGTGTCAAGGTCAAATTTTGTCATTTCATTGAGCCTTCAAGCAAAATTTGGTCACTAGGTATTAGGTCTAGGGTTTGTTTTCGCTCTTGTCAAATTTGTCCAAATGACGTTCCATGTCACCATTCAACTGAGTGTACCATCATACAGAGGGTTTTCATCATCATGTCAGGTTCCAATGGGTCAATTTTTACCTTGTTCATGCTTCAGTTGAGCCTAGGTAAGGTCCATTTCCCTCTCCTAGGGTTTTGGAGGTAATGTCTCTTGGATGGCCAAATCATTAGCAAAACCTTGTATCTTGATGTTCATACACCTTCCCCTATCCTTAATTTACCTTATTAAACACTTCCCATCACTGAGATCCCCCAAATTCCTAATTTTCGCACAAACCCTAGTTTCTTGCTACAAACCCTATTTTCAAGGCTAGGCCTGTGTTTAGCACTTTTGGACCACTTCCCCTCACTTAATTTATGATATTCCACTTTCCCCTAGTTCCTAACATCCCTCCCCACTTCCAATTTTTTTTTCAAGAATTTAGAAGCCCCTTATCCCCTTCATTTCGCTTCATTTCGACAAATCCTCTGTTCCACACATTGGGGTAGGTTTTATTCAAATGATGTTTCTAATAAATAAAAGATGAATTTTGGAAAAATGAGAGATTTTTTTGCCCACAAAATTCCAAGGAAGAAAAACCTCCTTCACTTTTTACACAGGTGTCATGGTTTTAGAGAAATGTCAAAAATACAGTTGCCTTGGGAGAATTGATGCATTTCTGAAGTGACTTTGGGAAAATCAAGTTTTATCCTAGCTTGGTTGGACAAATGACTTGCTTGTTGAGTCAAATGATAACTAGAGACAAAGATATTTCCAATTAGCTATCATGAGCTGAATTTGGAGTTGTGAAACGCCTTCAAACGTTGACTGCAACAGCACTCTGCCTTGAGGCAGCCTCATTTGGCACATTTTGACCAGTCTAGGAAGATTTGATATTTCACAGGGTAAATGAAATCCAAATTGACAAATTACAATTGGGTTGGAAAGTAGACTCAAATACCTTTCTAACGAGCTATCATGCACCTGATTTTGACACCGAGAAGCCCTCCAAAAGTCTCTTGCAAAAAGGCGCTACGCACAGGCTCTATGCGTCGCGCCTCAAGCCCAGTGCGCCGCGCCTTCCCTATGCGCCACGCCAGTGTATTTTTGCACTGATAAATGAATCTCTATGTGCCGTGCCTTCCCTATGCATCGTGCCAGTTTCCCAATGCACGGCGCCACCAAAAACTTCACAAACTTGCTCCAAATCGCTCAAAATGCGTGGGTTTTCACTTGTACAAGTAAGATGGGTTTCCATCATCGCTTTTCATCCAAGATTAGTGCTTGTTAGATGGTGGTTGTATTATGGTGTTTGATAGAAAAATAAAACCCTACCAAGGAAAACAGTTTTAGGGTTTTGTATTAACTGTTTGGCTGCCAAGTTACTACTCCCACCTCACATTCCCTTGCTCCATTGTTTCCTTGATTTCCCTATTTCCTAAAGTCACCCACTCTTATATTCATTAGTTTCATATCCCATACCCCCAATTCCTATTTTACAAAGTCCAAACCCAAACCCTAGTCCATATACTATCCCTATCCCTAAAGTCATTGCATTCCTTATCATTCATTTCAGTTGTAAAATTCCCAAAACCTCAAATTTTCTAAACAGCCAAGTAACCGTCCATTGTTCCTACATTTGTCAAAATTCCAAAGGGAAAACATCACTTGACAAGACCCCACTGTCCACACTGCCCTATTTCCCACAGTCCCTCCCACATTTGGCAATTGTACCAAACTCTCATTCTTTATCTCATTGAAAGCCAAACAGAGTTTGAAACACCATGAAGGTGGACAGACAGTGACTTTACAACTGAAACTGCATGCATCAAGTGGACACTGGAATGGCGTAAAAGGCAAGATCGACTTTGAATCTTGGTCGAAGCTTCTTTGTCTGAGCATGGCACTTGATGAGGCACCTCCAGCCCAAATTTCAAGGAATTTGGAGCAAATTTTGTCAATTTTGAATTTTTTGGCTTTAAAAACAGGTTTTTCCGCCCTGTGCATAGCGCCACTTGGTGCGCGCTTATAACTGGAAGGTCTCCAGGAGGAAAATTTTACATTTTTGGATTTTTCATCAAAAATTATGTATGCTCATGGATTACCTAAGGATTTTATCAAGTTCTGGGTTTCCTAAAGGGTCAAAACCACCCTAAAAATGACCTCACTGCCCCTATTTTGACACACAGACAACAATCTTGGGAGATTGAGCTTTTGGAGGGGCAAATGACATCCAAATCCAGATATTCCACTTGGGTTGGAAAGTAGACAGGTAGGGCTTTCCAAAAAGCACACTTGGGCTCAATTTGGACTTTAGAAAGTGCCTCAAACTCAGCCTCAAAGTGGCACGATGCACAGAGATTTTGGCGTGGCGCACGGAGGATTTTTGCCCAATTTTTCACCTTCCAGCTCAGAAATTCGGCCAGTTTGACTAGTTTTGCTTATTGATGTAATTTTTGATCTATCTTGATGTAATTGGGTAAACATGATGTAATTTTTGCACTTATTTAATTGTTCTAGATGATTCATTCACTAAAAAGTGGAAAATTAAATGAATGAATCAGTTTCCTAACATATAGAGGCAAGTTGTTTTGATAGCCTAGATTTCAGTACTTGGTTTAGAATTAGTTGAATCAACTCCTAGAATGATGAGCTCGACCCATAGAGGCAAGGGAATGGGTTGGGCTATTCTATATCATGTATTCTCTTAGTCACTTTCAGGGTTGGACACTTGGGATTGCTTTGGCATATCATTGTACATATTTTCTCTGCATTTTTTGCTAAGGAAAGACCAGGGTTTTGCAAAACTATTTGGGATCCATGTGGATTTATGTTTTTATAGTGTGTTTCTTTCAGTAATTGTAAGTTGTTATGTGTATCATTTTCCTTCTCTCATCTTCTGCAATTGAACAAATGAAGTGTTAAGGTAGAATCCATAGATTGTTATGCTCTTCCTTTAAGTTTGTTTGATTTTCCATGTTTTCATCTATTTAAGGAGAATCCTTGAAAGCTTCTTTCTCTCCTTAGCTCCTCACCAGTCTGATCTACTCATTCATTCCCTTTAAAAGCATCAAGATGATCGCCTACCTTGCCCCAAATAGACCTCTACAAAAACTGTGCCTCAATCCCCAAGCCCAAATTTGCCTTTCCCTGTTTCAACACAAAAACTCCTAAAAAATCAAATCAAACCTTTGTATTGCATACCTAGCCTAAAATTAGCTTTTGTTTTAGTCATCTCGAGCCTCATCAATTACCTTTGCCAAGATTGACCTGAAGAGAGCCCTCTCCTGTCCTCATATGGCTAGCTACGAGGCTGAGCGTGGTTTGATGTTGACCTAGAACCTTGCCTTTTCAGCCTGAGGCAAATCTAAGCTCTAACATAGTGGCGACTCCACTGGGGAGAACTTCACTATTTGTTAGTATTCTTCATTTTATAAGCTATAGAGAGAGTCTAAATATTAGCTAGGTAGCCTTTGAAATGCTTTTGTTTTGCATTAGCGCAAGTAGATAAAAGCTACTTCAGTCAATCTCTGGTCTAGCTTGTAAACATCGCATCTAACTTGTAAGTCACCCCAGGACATGTATCAAGTTTAGATCTGATTGTTGATGGTGAACAACGATCAGACATCAAAAGGCTGAAATCATTCACCTAGTGACTTCATTCATTGAAAACTCCAACAATCAATGCTTCATTGTGACTCCAGTGCAGGAAGATCAGTAGCTTTAAGCTTTACAAGATGGAATGGGTTGCAAGACGATACGCTCCCATGAGCCGAGATCACATTCTAGGTTTTCCAAACAAAATTCTGAAGGTAGATTGGTCAAGGAATTTGTCTATGTTTAAAGATGATGATAGGAAGGATGCTACTTTACATTTGGTCAGATTTCACATGCATATTCGCAAGTTGAAGGTTGATTTTCCTGAAGATTTCTTGATGAAGATATTCCTGGCCACTCTGGAAGGTGAAGCCCAATCTTGGTATGCAATTTTGTTGCTCACTTGTATTTACTGTTTAAAGGATTCTCATGCCATGTTCTTTGAAAGGTATAAAGACTCTTATCCATCATTAAATTTAGTTCAAGACTATTGCAAACATGCTTATAGTTTTATTAAAAGCCTTGAGAAATATTATGAAGATGATAATTTCATGGATGAAGAGATCATGGAGGCCCTATAAGAAAATCCATTCTAGTAGCATAAAGAAAACTTAGAGGATACTTGTCAAGATGCACAGGAAAATTTGCAGCAGGATCAAGATCTAAGTATAGTGGAAGATGATGAAGGAGAAGGTTTTATTCCAGATCTGTCCATAGAAGAAGACATCATGCATGAAAGTCAAGTTTCAATTTCAGAATGTGATGAAGTCAAGTCAGCCATTTCAAATCTAGATTCAGATCGTGATGATGAAGACAACCTTGTTCTGAATCCCATGAAGGAGAGCTCTGTTGTTGAGATCATCTGGAATGAAGAAGACAAAGTTATTGAACAAAGCCTTCATGAGGAGGTAATCCAGTCATTTCATGGAAAACAAGATGGGATCTTTGTTCAAGTAAGTGAGAAATCTTCTTTTGATAACTCAGTGGTAAATGATAATTTGGTTGCCATGTCATATGAAGACAATTACTGTTTGAGCAAAAGAAAACAAAAAGCATTATCTCCTTTGTCTGAAGATGAGATAGATAAACTCTTGAAAGGTCATTTTACAACCCAAGCTAAAGCAAATTTGCAGTGCACACATGGTCAAGAAAGTGTTGGTGAAATTTCTTTCTCTTTTGAAAATGACGATGGTCTTGTAATCAGTTTTATAGATCAGCAAACATATAATATTTTCTTTCACAAAGATGATAAGACTGTCATGTTTGATAATCTTGAAGATTGTTTTTTGTTTAAGAATGACCTAGACCATGAAGATGAGGAGTATGAGCTTGAGAGAGACAATATGATAGGATTTATCATGGTCAAGGAACCTACAGCTAACACTCAGATGGCATAAGCACATACTTCTCTGTGCATTCCTATCCCTCGGAAATCAATTGTTCTTTCAGATCAGAATGAAGGGAGTACTTGTATTTTTGCTGCTGGATCTCAAGACAAGATAGTGCTTCAGGATTATCAAGATCCCTTCAGCATCCTTTTGCAAGAACTAGAGAAGATAAATGTTACCTGGTTCGTTATCATAAGCCTTGGTTTCAGTGGTTATTGTGAGTTGTCTACATGTACATCATTCCGCCTGCTCGAGAAAAGTGAAAGCAGAAATTTGGTATGTAGCCATCTATTGGATTGGTTACATTGGAAAGCTCATTACACATGATTGTACATATTTCATTAGTATGCAGGTGGTTGTCATCACGATTTGAAGCCCTCAAATCTCGATGGACTGTTGCCCTTCAAATAAGCTTTGTAATTTCTTGTTTTAGTTAAGTCAGTCATGAGTCATTTGTGAGTCAGTTTTCAGTCTTGCTGTTAAGTTAGTTTGTGTCAGTTTTCAGTCATGTATTTTAGCTTGAGTCTTGACTCCATTGCCCAATGGATGAAGGCACTGTCTGCTCTCCCAAAGATCTGCCGTTCTCGGCACCTCCAAGAAGCTACCATCCCCATTGGAGCCAATTTTAGTGTCAGTCTTTGCAGCCTTTCTCCAGTGATCAAACATGCTCTTACAAAATGATTTTAAGGTGTCAAGGTCAAATTTCGTCATTTCAGTGAGCCTTCAAGCAAAATTTGGTCACTAGGTATTAGGTCTAGGGTTTGTTTCACTCTTGTCAAAGTTGTCCAAATGACATTCAATGTCACCATTCAACTGAGTGTACCATCATACAGAGGGCTTTCATCATCATGTCAGGTTCCAATGGGTCATTTTACACCTTGTTCATGCTTCAGTTGAGCCTAGGTAAGGTCCATTTCCCTCTCCTGGGGTTTTGGAGGTAATTTCTCTTGGATGGCCAAATCATCAGAAAAACTTGTATCTTAATGTTCATACACCTTCCCCTATCCTTAACTTACCTTATTAAACACTTCCCATCACTGAGATCCCCCAAATTCCTCTTTTTTGCACAAACCCTAGTTTCTTGCCACAAACCCTATTTTCAAGGCTAGGCCTGTGTTTAGCCATTTTGGACCACTTCCCCTCACTCAATTTCTAAGATTCCACTTTCCCCTAATTCCTAGCATCCCTCCCCACTTCCAAATTTTTTTTCAAGAATTTAGAAGCCCCTTATCCCCTTCATTTCGTTTCATTTCGACAAATCCCTTGTTCCACACATCGGGGTAGGTTTTACTCAAATGATTTTTCTGAGCAATAAAAGATGAATTTTGGAACACCGAGAGAGGGTTTTGACCCAAACATTCCAAGGAAGAAAAACCTCCTTCACTTTTTACACAGCTATCATGGTTTTAGAGAAATGTCAAAAATACAGTTGCCTTGGGAGAATTGATGCACCTCTGAAGTGACTTTGGGAAAATCAAGTTTTCTCCTAGCTTGGTTGGACAAATTACTTGTGTGTTGAGTCAAATGATACCTAGAGACAACTAGCTTTCCAGTGAGCTATCCTGAGCTCAATTTGGAGTTGAGAAACACCTTCCAACGTTGACTGCAATAGCACTCTGCCTTGAGGCAGCCTCATTTGGCACATTTTGACCAGTCTTGGAATATTTGATTTTTGGCAAGGTAAATGAACTCCAAATTGAAAAGTTCCAATTGGGTTGGAAATTAGTCTCAAATACCTTTCTAACGAGTTATCCTGAACCTAATTTCGACACCAGGAAGGCCTCCAAAAGTCTCCTGCAAAAAGGAACTATAAACAGGCTCTATGCGCCGCGCCTCAAGCCCAGTGCGCCGCGCCTTCCCTATGCGCCACGACAGTGTATTTTTTCACTGAGAAATGAATCTTTGTGCATCATGCCTTCCCCATGCACTGCGCCAATTTCCCAATGCACCACACCACCAACAACTTCACAAACTTGCTCGAAATCGCTCAAAATGCGTGGGTTTTCACTTGTACAAGTAAGATGGGTTTCCATCATCGCTTTTCATCCAAGATTAGTGCTTGTTAGATGGTGGTTGTCTTATGGTGTTGGATAGAAAAATCAAACCCTACCAAGGAGAATGGTGTTAGGGTTTTGTATTAACTGTTTGGCTACCAAGTTACTACTCCCACCTCACATTCCCTTGCTCCATTTTTTCCTTGATTTCCCTATTTCCTAAAGTCACCCACTCTTATATTCATTAGTTTCATATCCCATACCCCCAATTCCTATTTTACAAAGTCCCAAAACCAAACCCTAATCCATATACTATCCCTATCCCTAAATTCATTGCATTCCTTATCATTCGTGTCAGTTGTAAAATTCCCAAAACCTCAAATTTTCTAAACAACCAAGTAATCGTCCATTGTTCCTACATTTGTCAAAATTCCAAAGGGCAAACATCACTTGACAAGACCCCACTATCCACACTGCCCTATTTCCCACAGTCCCTCCCACATTTGGCAATTGCACCAAACTCTCATTCTTCATCTCATTGAAAGCCAAACAGACTTTGAAACACCATGAAGGCAGACAGACAGTGACTTTACAACTGAAACTGCATGCATCAGGAGGACACTGGAACGGCATAAAAGGCAAGATCGACTCCGAATCTTGGCCAAAGCTTCTTTGGCTGAGCATGGCACTTGATGAGGCACCTCCAGCCCAAATTTCAAGGAATTTGGAGCAAATTTTGTCAATTTTGAATTTTTTGGCTTTAAAAATAGGTTTTTCCACCGTGTGCGAAGCGCCACTTGGCATGTGCTTATAATTGGGAGGTCTCCAGGTGTATGCTCATGGATTACCTAAGGATTTCATCAAGTTTTGGGTTGCCTAAAGGGTCAAGAACACCCTAAAAATGACCTCACTGCCCCTATTTTGACACACAGAAAGCAGTCTTGGGAGATTGCGGTTTTGGAGGGGCTAATGACATCAAAATCCAGAAATTCCACTTGGGTTGGAAAGTAGACAGGAAAGGCTTTCCAACAAGCACACTTGGGCTCAATTTGGACTTGAGGAAGTGCCTAAAAATCATCCTCAAAGTGGCATGACACACAGAGATTTTGGCGCGACGCACAGAGGATTTTTGCCCAATTTTTCACCTTCCAGCTCAGAAAATCAGCCAGTTTGACTAGTTTTGCTTCTTGATGTAATTTTTGATCTATCTTGATGTAATTGGGTAAACATGATGTAATTTTGGCACTTATTTACTTTTTCTATATGATTCATTCACTAAAAAGTGGAAAATTAAATGAAGGAATCAGTTTCCTAACATATATAAGCAAGTTGTTTTGATTGCCTAGATTTCAGTACTTGGTTTAGAATCAGTTGAATCAGCTCCTAGAACGATGAGATCGACCCCTAGAGGAAAGGGAATGGGTTGGGATAGTCTATATCATGTATTCTCTTAATCACTTTCAGGTTTGGACACTTGGGATTGCTTTGGCATATCACTGTACATATTTTCTCTGGATTTTTAGCTAAGGAAAGACGAGGGTTTTGCAGCACTGTTTGGGATCCATGTGGCTTTATGTTTTGATAGTGTGCTTCTTTCAGTAATTGTAAGTTATTATGTGTATCATTTTCCTTCTCTCATCTTCTGCAATTGAACAAATGAAGTGTTAAGATAGAATCCATAGATTGTTATGCTCTGCCTTTAAGATTGTTTGACTTTCCATGTTTTCATCTGTTTAAGGAGAATCCTTGAAAGTTTCTTTCTTTCCTTAGCTCCTCACCAGTATGATATAATAATTCATTCCCTTTAAAAGCATCAAGACGATCGCCTACCTTGCCCCAAATAGACCTCTGCAAAAAATGTGCCTCAATCCCAAGCCCAAATTTGCCTTTCCCTATTTCAACACAAAAACTCCTAAAAAATCAAATCAAACCTTTGTATTGCATACCTAGCCTAAAATTAGCTTTTGTTTTAGTCATCTCGAGCCTCATCGATTATCTTTGCCGAGATTGACCCAGAGAGAGCCCTCTTCTGTCCTCGTAGGGCTAGCTACGAGGCTGAGCGTGGTTTGATGTTGACCTAGAACCTTGCCTTTTCAGCCTGAGGCAAATCTAGGCTCTAACAAGTAACATCTCCATCATCATTGTCATTATAACCCCCATCATCTTTATCATCATTTTGATTATCATGATAATCAGAATTCATGTCATTGTCATCATCTTCATTATCATTATCGTCATAATTATTGACATTGTCATCAATTGTTCATAATTGTTAATGTCATAAGAAATATCATCAATGAAAAAAATATATGAGAGTTGGAAAATGGATGCAAAAGTTAAAAAAAATGGGGGCAACAATAGACATAAAATTGGATGAAGAGTGGACACAAGATAAGTAGATGCAAAACAAGATAGAAAATTGACACAAAAGTGGATGAAAAATTAGATGCAATAATTGATGCAAACTTGGACACAAAATAGGATGCAAACATGGATGAAAAAGTGGAAGAAAACATGGGTGTAATAGTAGGCATAAAACTTAGCATGAATTGTTGTGAAATAAATGTGGATACAACAATGAACAAAAACAAAAGACACAAACTTGGATGCAAAAAGGAGGCAAAATTGGATTAAAAATGGATGTAAACATGGACCAAACATGGGTGCAATAGTGGACACAAAATTAGATTCAAAATTGGACACATCAGAAGTGGATGTAAAAGTAGATGCAAAATGGGATGCAAAAAACAGAAAAATTATTTGATGCAAACTTGGACACAAAAGAGGATGCAAATGTGGATGCAAAATTGGGAGAAAATATGGGTTTCAATGATAGGCACAAGATATGGCACAACAAAAGTGGATGAGAAAGTGGATGTAATAAAAAATAAAAAAAAAAAATATGCAAACTTGGATGCAAGACAAGATGCAATAAGGGATGAAAATGTGGATGAAAACATGGGTGCAAAAGAAGAAACAAAATTGGATGAAAAATATGGATGCAATGGAAGTAGATGCAAAAGATGATACAAAATGAGATGAAAAACCAAACACAAAAGTGGATGCAAAAATAGATGCAATATTTTGATGCAAAAGTGGATGCGAAGATGGATGCAAAATTGGAAGCAAACGTGGGTACAACAGTAAGTACAAAACATGGTACAAATAGTGTCACAACAAAAATGGATGTAATGATAGATGAAAAAAAGGAAGCAAATGAAGATGAAAAATAAGATGCAAAAAGGGATCTAAAAGTGGACGTAAACATGGGTGCAACAATGGATGAAAAATATGATGCAAAAGTTGGTGCAACAAAATTAGATGCAAAAGTAGATACAATATGCGACACAAAACCTGATGAAAATCTTGATGCAAAGGGGATCCAAAAAATGATGTAAAAATGGATGCAATTTTTTTTTTTTAAAAATGATGCAAAAGAGGATGCAAGAGATGATGAAAAAGTTGATGCAAGTGTAGGCACAAAAAGTGGATGCAATAAATGATACAAAAGTTGGTGGAACAAAATTAGGTGCCAAACTTGATGCAAAACATGGTGCAAAGGATGACACAAAACTTGGCATAAAACTTGGCGTAAAACCTGGTGTAAAACCTGATGCAAAACCTATTGCAATACCTGGTGCTAAACTTGGTGTAAGACTTAGTGAAAAACTTGGTGCAAACTTTGCATCAATTTTTGCACCATATTTTATAAATGGACACAAATAGCATAAAAAATGGGCTCTAGACGCAAAAAAGGAAGAAAAAAGAGACGCTAATCATAGGGTTTTGTTGTAGTGTTAGGAGTAACACTTGTATAGTGAGCAGCAGGAGGCTGAGAACTGGATGAGGGAACTTCAAAGGCTGGTGAGATGGGCATAGTCAAAGGGAGTTTTCTCTTTCCGTATTTTATTGGAAATTAACTTTTATGGGTCACATATGAATGGGGCTTTCTGTTGAGATGTATCTGAGCGATATGAGGCCTTTTAAAATCCATGGTTATGAATGATAATGAGGGGGTGTGGAGTAGCCAAGGTGATGTGAATGCAATCAGAACAAACTTTGCTCACCTACATAAGGAGTGTTAAATTTGTCGTATGCCAGGGGAAAAATCCTTCAATACGTTCCCCCGCAACGATGCCAAAATATGTTGTAGATCCCAGAGACAACCTTAGATTACTTACAAGACTAGTGTCTGGGAAAATCTAAATTGGTGTGTCTCACATGATTTACAGGAAACTGGAGACATCACTTATGTTTTATAAATACATCTATATGTATAGAAATAAAACATGAATTTCTGGTACTTCCTCACAAGTTCAGATCTCAGAAATATGCATGAAAATAATGGAGGCCGAATAATTCAAGGGCTTACAGCTTAAGAAGATTTTGCAGAGTAGATGAGAGAGGACAAAGAGAGGGAGAAAATCATCACATTGAGCATAAGGCTTCAAGAGTTTTACACTTAACACATAGAACTTGAGGCATTAAGGATTTCTATACTTATTTGAGTTACAAGAAGAAATAATGGATCAAGGAGGGGCTGGATGCTATGATTCATGTGTTGCATATTTAAATATATGATTTCAATAGTCCACATAGGTATATGCATCAATAGTACTGAGACAAGTGAATCTGTGATATAATTACAGGCACTTGCATTCACACATCAATACAAATAAATCTATGAGGAAGATTGAAACGTTTCTAGCAGCTAATATGACATGAATACAAAGAGGAAAGATGGACATAAAATGAGTTTAATAGAAGGAGCACATACTGTAATACTTGAAGGGGTAATCACCACCATATCCCTGATATTCTGAAAAAGATATGAGTTACAAAGAAAAATAGTCTGAAAATGGCATGTAGTCTTTTCTATAGAAATTCTGAACCCTTTCTAAGTCTTGTCTTCCACTATTATCTGGAGAGGGGAGCAAGAACATTCATTATAGTAAAATATCTCTGGCCTAGTCTCAGTTGTTGGGTCGACTAGCTATCTCAGTCAGAGATGGCTATGTGGTCCAAAACATTACATAATTAAAAGCCTCATTGAAAGGAAGGCATGTTATAGGACAAAAATAAGTAAATAACTAGACAGAAAAGTAAATGAAAAAGTCTTTGTGCCCATCCTGTGATAGCCTCTGCCTCAAGCTGTAATTTTCTCATGGTATGGCCTCCTGTGCTGCTCAATTGACCCCGTCGCTTTTGCCTTTACTACTCGGATGCCTTATTCTATGATGTAGGGTTTGGGTCAGCTGTAAGTGCTCGTATTTGTAGTCTTTTTCTGTGTGGAGGGATGGGGCTCCATGCTAAGCCATTAATCCTCGTGAGTCTTGTGTATTGCTCCAATGTTGTGCCATCCTCCATTTAAGTCTTTAGCTGTTGGCCCATCTGCCCATTAAAAATATACTAGACACTATCAGAGCTTTGAAAAACCTAGTGTCATGTATTATGATGTACTCGAGAGTCCTTCGAATGTGAGCCTTTAACATAGGAATAACGCGAAACAAGTGTGTTGTGACTTCACTTTAAGCTCCCCTTTGGTGTAGCGCCCTTATTTCTATTTTCTTCATATAACCATAGGCTGGGACCAAGGCTTAACCTTTCAGGTGCTAAGGCCTTTAGACCTGTGTCTGGGGGCCTATCTCCTTTATAACACAAAATCCCACATATCGGCACTTTACTGTGCTTGACCTTAAGCTTATTCCCTAGAAAACTATGATCGCCAACCTATGGGATCGGGCCCACCTAGGAGATCAAAATTGCATTGCAGGAGAGGGGGCCTTTTACCTTTTTCCACAGTGCGGGCCGATAGTCCAGACACAAAATCCTCCTCAGGTAGAACCACTGAAACATATCGCATCCCTGAGGGTTTCTAGCATATCACAATCACAGGCTAGGAAGGAGTATCTATGAGGGAAAGAACTTACACTTTGTGCAATCACCGATATGTGGGGTGATGTCATCGTTTCCACGTGAGTGGTGACACATGTCACTCGAAAATGGTCCCATAGGACCCCTGAAAACGTTGAAACTGAGGAACATGTGTCATCTGCCACATCAAAATCTATACTACCACGTTTCCTTCATACTACCACATCATTTATGATGTTATCTGCCTTGTCATCTCTGAGGACCAATCATATGCTGCCATGTTGCCCCCTGTAGGAGAGAGAAAAAGGCCTGCCTGACCCTATTTCCACAGACATCTCCTTTGTTAATTAATTTTGGCCTTCCCCGACGATTTTGCACTAAATTGCAATATCACAACCCCACAAGGTTTTTGTGGAGATAACCCCTCTATTCCTTCAATCACTGATAATACGGGATTTCCCATCATTGATATGCCGTACCACTATACCACCACATGGAGGAGAGAGAAATGGCTAGCCTGTTTCTGTCTTTCCGTGCATTTCCTTTGTAAACTGAAATCGGCCCCTCCCCCACTATTAATACTATCAGTGCATTCCCCCCCTGTAATTCCTTAAGAATGGCCCATTGATTTTGCAGGGGTATTGCAGGAGTACGAGACTGTGGGATGCGGGATTGTGGGGTTCCCAATATGCTTGACTTGCTATGCCCGGGGTCCTCTGATAAAGTCTTTTCCTTAATTTCAAGGCAAGGGAACTCCTAATCTTCAACAAGTCATATCTTTTGATCCAGGAATCCATTTTGGGATTTCTAGATATCGTGGGAAATCTCGTTCTGGGCACCATGTAATGGAGTGGAACTAACTTGGAACTAAGAGCTTTTGTGGCTTGGGAAAGTGGCTCCAAAATTCCCTGTTCTTGGGCAACCTTGACCAATTGAAACCCACAATGCATTGAGTGACAACACATCAACGATTCAATAACTTATCAAATCATGAACAAGAGCCATTACTAGAGCACATCATACACCATACATATAACTAACATATAACCAGTAATAAAAACCACGAAAAATCAGCCATAAGATCACATGATAACCAGTGCATGTGCTCGTAAATCTCAATAGGGAAAATAACTTATAATGACATATGAAAAAGAGAACTAAGTCAAGGACTTCCATGTACCACCCGACCATCTCCATGATATATTCCAAGAATGAATAAGGGATCTCTTGTGACAAACCAATACATAATCAAATAGGGAATATAGAAGTTAAACCATCTCCACCCTCAAGCTACCCTGATCTCACCTAAAATGGTCCAAAGATCACAAAACCAAAACAAGCTTAGATCTCTTAGAATTCCTTCACCATACTGAGAGGAATTTTCCTATCTCCACCCACCTATCTATATCTTCCCAGACAAAACCATCTCCAACCCCAACCCTTGGGATTTTCTTAAGACCACCTCAACTGGATCCAAAACCTGTTGGAAATCCAAATCTCAACCAAGAATGAATCCCATCACATCATGGTTATCCAGGAAATGGTAAGGCAAGAATGAAACCACTGTCAATCCAGGAAAAACCCATTCCAATGAATAATCAAATGCTTGTACCATGAATTCACATCCCAACAAAGAAATTACACATGCAACTTGTTGCGTGCAAAATCTTCCTGTTAAAGCTATTGATCCAACTTTCTCCTTGTGGTCCCTTTCTTTCCTTTGGTTTCCCTTTGCTTTCATTTGCTTATCCTTTGCTTTCCTTTTCTTTCTCTTTTCTTTCCTTTCCTTTCCTTTTCCTTTTTCTTTCCTTTTCTTTCATTTTCTCACTAGTTTCCCTTGCATGTGCATTTGTGTCTCTTCATATTCCTTTTCTCCTATTTTCCTTTATTTCCTTTATTAAATGCCAATTATTGCCTCTTTTCCTTTACCAATGCCTTTGCCAATTTCCATATCCATTAATAAACAACAAGTGATTCCCACTGTAATTTTTTCCCATCATTCAGCTTGGAATACATGTTGGTCTTATTTTATTTACATGGAAAAACTGTGGTTGTTACACATTTTGAGTTCCATATTGTTTGAATCATGAAATGATTCAAACATAAGCAAAGGCATAAATATTGTGATTAAGAGGGACAAACCACCTAGATATGAGGTGTATGATCACTATTTGAGCAAACACATACCACAAGTTGAGCTATATTGAGGTTCTGACTCAATCTATAATGAACTAATTAATAATATATTTCTTTCTTTATTATTGAAAAGCTAAGAGAGTTTATGGGAGACACTTGTTGACATGGGAGGACAGTAAAGAAAAATTCCTCATGCCCACACCTATGTAATTCAAAAAATTCAATGAAAGTACATTATCAGCCTTCACATAATTCACCACAATAATGCTCACCAAGTAAATTAATAACCATTGTGACACTATTGCATAACAAACCACCAAACAAGCCAAACTATATATTTTGAAGAGTTCAAAGGAAAAATACCAAACCTTGGAAATCCAAAGCAACAGATACAATACCAAACTTAACTAACTTATCTATCGTAGGTACACAACCCAACACTATATACAACCCAAACACCAAATTCCATATCCAGAACACCCAAAAATGTAAACAAAATGTCAAATGTCACCAAGCCCCTATAGTAGAATATAGAAGACAAATAATGTCTTACCACATCATGGTACACAAATCCCAATATAAAACCTTGGCATGAGTAGAACCAACCAAGAGGACCCCATGTTGAAAAAAAACATAAAATCATGCAATCTTGTCATTAAATGTAGTTTAAAGCGCCAAGAAATGTCACCAATGGATTTAAACTGGGCCATGGATAAATGTCACAAAATGTTTAGTGTATCTTCTTACCCCATAAACATGTTTCCAAAGTGAATAAAATCTTGTAGTAGAATAGACCTTGCCCTTTAGTGTTCATATAGTTAAAAAAAATTAATTAGATCATGTATAATGGGGAGGAACATCACAAAAAAGTCACTAAATTTCCCTACTATGATCACACATAAAAACCTTGGCATTCATGTCCACCATAACCCAACTATAAATGGAGCACAACAAAAGGAGGAAAATCTGAAACAATGCACCAAGATCTCCACTAACAACTAGCTACTAACTAAAATTATAAAAGCTCTTATAGAGAGACATTCAAAATACCCAATTACAACAATGTTTTGAAAATTACAAACAAATTTAAGAGAATATTGAATCTTGTCAGGTGATGAGTTCTCATCAATGTTCACATAACAAATAAAACACACAAAACCTCCTCCATCACATTCTATTTTTCCAAGACCAAAGAACAAATCTGAAACACCTAGAACCACGCATGAAAGCTAAATTCCCACTCGAACACCAAGAAAAATATGCAACCCCAAAATCCAAAACCATAAAAAAATCCTAATGGAAGATGTTAGAGTAGGCAAAACCAACTAAGAACACCCCACATCACTAAAAAATGTATATGTTCCTAAACACATTTCTAAATGTACTTGAAAGCATTAAGACATGTTGACAAAATACATATAGAAAATTAGAACCTCAACTTCAACAAACCTGTAGTTAAAACAAAATCCTAGCCATCTTTGATAAGGAGAAACATTGTCACAAGGTCACTATATTTATATGCCACACATGAACATAATTATAAAATATGGCTTTCAATTTCATGTCAGTGTTGTCCCATGTAGTGAGAAGAGACTTCATAAAGTGGCCAAATAGGTGAAGTATAGCATAATATAAACGTGCTACAAATTCAACCATTTATGGTCAGGTTTTTGCAATCATTTTTGTGCAAAATCTAGTTACAAAATATTAGAATCATAGTTTTCAATCATTTAGATTGCACAATTTGGGGTTATGAGGGTTTTTGAGGTCATTGAATGCATTTTTGCAATTAAAAATGCAATTCGAATAATGTAAAATTGTAATTCTAACCATTCTTCTATAGTTGGGTTTTGGTGAGATTGCTAGAAAAAAGTGTTAAATAGTAGAACATTTAAATTCATTCAATGATAATAGTCTAAGTATTCTATAATTTGACTCTTTTTCCAACATATTGTTTTGGTTAAACTTACCTAAAAATCCGCTAGAATGTGTTGGAATTGTATATTTCAGTTGTTGATTTTATATAATCTAAGTGCCCCAAGGGGATTTTAGAATGGTGAATCAATTTATAGATTCAAGAATGCAATTTAGACAACATGAAATTATGATATGACAAAAAATTGTATCAGTAGATTACAATGAAAAAGGATAAAAATATCAAAGGTTTAAACTTCACCTATTAAATGAAGTATATATCCAAAAGTCCTCACATTCATAAAACAAAACAATTTCATCATTTAGATTTTGAAATATTATCCATATAAATTTTAATAAATTTATCAAAAATAAAATTTCAAATAAGATTTCCTGAGGATGAATCGTACTTGTTCGTTCGAAATCTGTCGACAAATGAATTACAATGTGATTTTCACCAAAAACTCTTCTCTATAAACTCGATATGGGTCACAGAAGCCTAAATTCAACCATTTACAACTTTCTTTTAACTTGCAATGTCACAATCAATATGGTAATTTAAACCTGCTTTACATCCTAAACAATTTTATCTTTTAAATACAAATTGTTCCCCTATATCGATTTAATGCTCCTTGCTATCAATAAGCTTATCTTCCCCACAATTGATTAAGTGCTCCTTGCTATCGATAAACTTATCTTTGCTTGATTTTTTATTTTTGTGATCTATACCGATTTTGATAATGTCTAGAAATCAGCCTACATTGTTAAAATGAGGTCGATATTTCGAACCAACTAAACTTATTTTTATTACTAAGATTAATTAGAGTCAAAATCATTTTTCTATCTTGCAATGATGTAAGTAGCCCATTAATAAATATCCTTGTAGAATTGGTGTGGGATAACTTCAAATTAATCTTTGATAGACATTTTATCATTATCATACCTAGCTATTGCTTCAAAATTGTCACATCTTCATGGCAATGTTTTAACTCTGCTCTCATTCTATTAATCCATTAAAATTCATTGTAGTAATGCGGTTGCAAAAATATCGGGATGGAGACACCCAAAAACATCGGGATGCACTCGTCAAAGCAAAATAATGATATGTGAAAGCTGACCGTATTAAGCGAAAAGGCTTTCACAATTCCCCCCAAAGGCTTTCACGCCTCTCTCACGTCAATTTTCCACGCGTTCCACTCATTTGCCCCACAATCAAATCCCGAAATCATGGTTAATGGTTATTGATTTATGGTGAAAGTTGACCGTATTAAGCGAAAAGACTTTCACAATTCCGTCCCAAATCAAATTCCCAAAGGCTTTCGCGCCTCTCTCACGTCAATTTTCCATGCATTCCACTCATTTGCCCCACAATCAAATCCCGAAATCATGGTTAATGATTTATTGATGCACTCGTCAAAGCAAAATCCATGACTTATCTTCCACTCAATACCTGAAATTATATCTTCCACTCATCACGCCAACCAATTTCTACGACTCTTTGCAATTGCTATAAAAGGGATATGTATATGTAGTGAATTCATAGGCAAAGCATTGGACACAGAGAGAGCGCCATGGATAAAGCCATGATTGTCTGCTTTTTGATAGTGTTGGCAGCGTTGGACAATGCGGCTGCCACAACGTTCAATTCATTAAGGGAGCCCCATCATCATTTTGTTTCAAAAGAACGCACCCTCACATCAATGGAGGATAAAAGGGACGTGGACGCGCTTCTGTCGTTCAAGAAGGCCGTCACATCGGATCCACGAGGATCGTTGTCGGACTGGACAACTGAGAATTCGGGGAAGGTGTGCTCGTGGAATGGTGTTTCCTGCATAGGCGGCCCTAACAGAGTCACGGCCCTAAACCTTTCTGCACTAAGTCTCGAAGGTACTCTCTCGCCCACTCTGGGCAACCTTTCCTTCTTATCGAGTTTGCATTTGTCATTCAACAACTTGAGTGGAAGAATTCCAGGTGAATTGGGCTCGCTACAGAATTTAAGGTGGTTGAATCTGTCATCCAACAACTTGAGTGGAAGAATTCTAGGAGAATTGAGCTTGCTACAGAATTTAATGTTGTTGGATCTGTCATCCAACAACTTGAGTGGAAGAATTCCAAGAGAATTGGGCTCGCTACAAAATTTAATGTCGTTGGATCTGTCATCCAACAACTTGAGTGGAAGAATTCCAGGAGAATTGGGCTCGTTGCAGAGGTTAATTGATTTGCGTTTGCCATCCAACAACTTGAGTGGAAGAATTCCAAGAGAATTGGGCTCGCTGCAGAGCTTAATGAGGTTGGATTTGTCATCCAACAACTTGAGTGGAAGAATTCCAGGAGAATTGGGCTCGCTACAGAATTTAATATCGTTGGATCTATCATCCAACAACTTGAGTGGACGAATTCCACGAGAATTGGGCTCGTTGCAGAGCTTAATCAGTTTGGATTTGTCATCCAACAACTTGAGTGGAAGAATTCCAGGAGAATTGGGCTCACTGCAGATTTTAATTGGTTTGCGTTTGTCATCCAACAACTTGAGTGGAAGAATTCCCGCATCTCTAGGGAATTGCAAAAACATGGGATATTTGTTGTTGTTCGACAACAAGCTTAGTGGAACAATCCCTGAGAACATTGGCAAATGTGTTGGTCTATACACATTAGATTTATCCAAAAACTTGTTGAATGGAAATATTCCCGCATCTTTACAAAATTGTATACAGTTAAATCGTGTCAAGCTCTTTGAGAACAAACTTAGTGGATCCCTAGACGTAGTGTTTCCAATTTCCTTGGAGGTTTTCTCTGCTCATTCTAATAGTTTTTCTGGGAATCTTCCATCATCTTTAGCCAATTGCACCAAACTTATAGCACTAGATTTAAGGAAAAATAAATTGATAGGCCAGCTTCCTAAACAGTATGCATCTTTTCAATCATTACGAATTTTAAGTCTGGGTTATAATAACCTTCAGGGTGGTATTTCTGATTGGATCACAAATCTTCCTAACTTACAGGTGTTAGATTTATCCAATAATAATTTTACGGGGAGAATACCTTTTAATTTAGGGAGACTCCTAGGATTTCAAATACCTTCGTCTTCCCAACTCACTAGTAGTACATTTTACACTGATGTGCAAGTTAACATTAAAGGTTTTGAGTATAATCTAACATATGTGTTGCTCACAAATACCATTTTGGATTTTTCTAACAATAATTTTATTGGAGAAATTCCCTCAAGCATGGGAAATTTGAGTGGCTTGCGGTTGTTGAATCTATCTAGAAATCAGTTGGAAGGGAAAATTCCTGCATCTCTAAGTGAGATATCTACTCTAGAGCAATTAGACTTGGCTACAAATAATTTGAGCGGAGAGATTCCTCAAGAACTCTCTAAATTAACTAAGTTGGCATACCTGGATGTATCATTTAACAGATTGTGTGGGCGAATCCCTCAAGGAACGCAGATGGACACTTTCAGTGTGGCTTCATTTCAAAGGAACAAATGCCTATGTGGGTATCCTTTACAAGCATGCAATAAAGCTACCCCCAAAAAAGGAGATGGAGTCTCTCCAAATGTCAGTGATCGCCAAGGATGGTTGAATCGTGTGGATGAGCATATCTCATTAATTGCATTAGGATTAGGAGTAGGAATTGGCTTTGGTGGAGTTGTAACATTAATAATTATGTGGGAAAAAGCATGGAATTGGATGGTACCTCCAAAAATAAAACCATTTTATGGAGTGTATCGATTCCCTAAATGACTTATGTTTTAGTCAACCATAATGCTATTTTCATGAAATATGTATTGAAAATTAAATAATATCTGATATTTTGATGAATAGAATGTGAGGATCGCCAAGGATGGTTGAATCGTGTGGATGAGCATATCTCATTAATTGCATTAGGATTACGAGTAGGAATTGGCTTTGGTGGAGTTGTAACATTAATAATTATGTGGGAAAAAGCATGGAATTGGATGGTACCTCCAAAAATAAAACCATTTTATGGAGTGTATCGATTCCCTAAATGACTTATCTTTTAGTCAACCATAATGCTATTTTCATGAAATATGTATTGAAAATTAAATAACATCTGATATTTTGATGAATAGAATGTGAGTGCTTTTTATGTTTTCTATTTTTTTTTCCATCTCCATTTAATTATTTATTTTTTTACATTTTTTAGTTTTTTACTTCCTAGTTTACATATATTTTAAGTATTTTGAAAAATGTACACAATGAAGTGGCATATTGTTTTTATGTTTGGGTTTTTTCATACATTTTGAAAGCAACATTCTTGGTTGAGAATCTTTGTGAAAAATTAACATATTTTTTCTTTATGCTTTTCCTCTCCTTCCAAATGCTTTTCAGATGTTATTTGATTAAGGCATTTTAATTTCTTTTATCAATTATGGTTACCTGAATTGAAATTGATGATTCTTCGTGTTCATATTTTAATTTGGGTAAAAAATTCAATGAATATTGTAATCTTAAAATTCATTTTATTGAGAAAAATATTTTTGAAGATAAATATTAACAAATTTGTATTGAAAGGAAAAAAAGATGTTTACTTTATTATTATGGAAGTTTTTAAAATAAAAGTAAAATGGAAAAATTCAACAAATTTGCACACAGATTTTGTACAACTAGACAATTGAAAACTCAAAGAAGCTATACTCATGGAAGATTGTTTCCCACAAAAAACACACAAAAAGAGTTTTTGAAATAACCCTTTATGGATTACATTTGGAAGGTAGTATCTCTCCATCTCTTGGTAGCCTCTCCTTATTGTGAACTTTGCGTTGTTGAGAAAAAAGTTTGGTAGGAAGAATTCCACCATAATTTGGGTATCTTAAAGTGCTCCAAACACTTTATATCAACATTAATATTATTTGGGGCTATACTACAAAATATTTTGTAATTTTGCACACATTCAACCAATCATTCTTTCAAAAAATATTTGACAAAGACTAGACCAAGATAATTGGGTCATCTAGTCGAGTTGGAATATCTCTCCTTGTTCATTAGTCTTATGAGTTGAAGTATTGAACTTCTTTGAGAAAATGCACATCTCTCTAAGTATTAGACATTTATTTTAACAATCTTTTTGGTCACGTCCTTTCAACTCTAGGAAATTACACTTAGTCATCAAGTATTAATTTTTCCATAAACAACTCAAGTGGAAGAATTCAAGTTAAATTGGACTTGCTATAGAACTTAGATTCCTTTATCTATATTCAACAACATGTTGGGATACAATTCCTCTATCTCTACAAAATTGCTCTTCTCCTTTTTACAATTTCTTGCTTCAAACATGCTAATTGGTAGTATCCTTGAAGCCACTACAAAATTAGGAAAGTTGGCCCTTCTAAGTTTTTATCAAACACGTTAACAAGCAACCTACTTGACATAATTGTCATTCCACAAACACCATAAGGCATAAGAGTCCAAAGGACGATGGAACAACTAGCGTTGATAGATCAACGACAATTGATCTTTCACAACAAATTTGCTGTATCATCGAGACTTTTGCTACGATGGTTATAGGTTCCATATCATCGCATGACTGACATTGGCACCTACCATAAGACCAATGAGTTGGGTTTCTTATTTTTTTTTAATATTAAAAAATATCTCTACTCGCATAAATTTTCATCAGGTTCAAAATTTCACACATTAAATTAATTTTTACTAAATTTAAGGTATCGTATGTCTTACAATTGATTTCCAACTATGAAACATTGGAAATGGCTGATAACTTTTCACCAGGTTCAAAATCTCACACACAAAATTATCTTGAACTAAATTCTAGTTTTCTTTTGGTTGGGATTAAAATTTTACAGGCTAGCTATCATGTGGCATGAGCCAGCTCAAAACTTCTATGATGAAAGTAGTAAACTCGCTCAAAAGGGATTTTTCTACATGAATGAAATTTTAACATTGTTCCTCATTATTCAAATTATAATGCGTCTTGCATTTCCCACAATACACTTGAGCCACAGTCCTCATCTTTCAATTTATGTTATTTTTAGGTTGCCTTCCTCATCATTCAATATATGTGACTTTGAAGTTGTGTTCCTTATCATTCAATTTATCATGTGTATTTCATTTAGATTAATATTGCAAAAACAACAATGACAACACAAATATCATCCAAGAACTATTAGTTTCGTATATGAAAATATACAATGCAGGATCAACAAAATTTTTGGAGCAATTAGATCCTACTGAATATGAAAGTATTAATATAGGTTTTTTTATTTTTTTTTCATTCTAAATCCTCTCCTACAACCATGCACTTCATATACATTACATTTAAGTCATCATGATGAGAAATCTCATGTCAAAAGAAAAAAAATAGTAGGCCTAAAATAGTCATGAACAATGGACATAAAAGAAATCATTATATAGAATCACCAAACATAAAGAAAACCTTATATACAAAAATTCTATAACTCATAAAAAAGAAATTTCCAAGTCCATAATTACAAGTAATTTTCCAAAAAAATGTCTAATAAATTCATATCAAAATGGAATCAACACAGTTACCATCGACTTAACAAAGTCTTAGTGAGTAATACACAAATATATTAAACTAGTCAAATAATGGTCAGACTCGAGTGCACTTGCCAAATAATTGAAACTCACTAAAACCCTTAGTAAAAGACTCTACAAATCATGAAAAAAATATCCATTTTTTATAGATGTTATAGAAAAAATATATTTTACAAAATTCAACGTTTTTTGCTTATTTTATTTTCCAAGGAGTTTGTATAGTATTCAACATTTTTCATTTTTCTGGTTTTGACAAAATATCATGCTTTCATTTGTCGACTAAATTAGATTTTTTTTCACTTGCCCAGTTTTGTCACAAATATTTCATGTTTACACTGTATCTAAGTTATACTTTTTATTGTTTAGTGTCGCAAGATAATTTTCTAAGTCAATTAGTTTTAAGCATATTGGTGAAAAACTATTAACACTAAAAATATCATAGTTCTTGAAAAATAAATTTCGCCTTGCTACTCATATTACAATAATTAATTCATATGTGAGTTCCACATGGAAATACGACAATATTATAATCCATTCATTGTGTTAGAAATAAAATGTAAAAATCCAAGAGAAATAAAATGTAAAAATATTAAATGTTCAACACTAAAATTACGCCTATCATGACTTGCATTCTAATGCAAGTATGAATTTTCCAAAAAAATTGTTAGGGTTCAACCCTAACTCCCTTATTTATGTAATAAGTCTCGTCAAAGTCGTAGTTAGTTATTTGAGTCAATAAAGTTCATAAGGAGTTATCCAGATTAATAATAATTGTAAGTGGTTGACCCACATTATAGAAAAGGGACCAAAATTAGTTATAAACGTGCCCTAGTTAATAAATAAAGTGGTTAACCTATGTTATGCAAAGGATCACCAGTAGTTAGTTTTGGATGTCATAAAGCTATAAAAAGTCTTAGATAGCAAGGGAACAAGTATCAAGTTTTATTCTCATTGAGCTTTGCTCTATTAAAGGTTACCCCCTCGAAGAGGCAAGTGAACATTATATTTTGCTTCTAAATCATAATATATCTTTGCAGATTGTCTCAATTCATGTGATATTTTTGTGTTTCTGGAAATATTGTTTCAAATTTATGGAATTCTATTATTCTCGTAGGTCAAGTGCATAACAAATGGTATCAAAGCACTTTCCAGGGTTAGTTGTGACTCCAATTTTCTTATAATTTTGTTTTTTAGGCTAGAGACGTGTTCCAACATCTTTAAACCATGGGATTTGTTGTTGAGCGCATAAACCTGCAGATTTGGGGAGGCATGCATGGAGGAACTACAAGAGGTGGTCACACTTGTTTGACTCCCTCATAACCCCTATGGGTACCCCTTCGAGCAGTATCACATTAGACTGAACCACGCACAAATTGTACTTCCATGTACCCTTGGGTATATCTGAATCCCCCGCTAGGGCAACTTGAAACCTAACCTTAGATAAGCCGTCAGTCATCTTGTTGCTACAATACACTAAGAACAACACTCAGGGAGATTCATCGCATGTACAATAGAATAGTCGGGTAGTATTGGTAAGGTTACGGTTGATCCTCCTTAGTTAGCTCCCTGAAAGATTAGGCTGAGTACTATTGTTGGACCCCTGCGTATATTGTGATCAGTAGCACCTGAGACTCCTTTCATACCATAGTTCCCTCAGCTATTAGAAGTTCGCCCCCTACCTTTTCATCTAGATCAGATCCAATAGTTGGGATTCGGCAGCCGCTGGTCCAAATCAAATCCAACAATATAGGTTATGCCGCCACTGTATAGATCATATTCAACAGTTGGGGTTTTCACACTGAAGATCAGACTCTTTTGTAGTGAGGGGTTTAGTTGCCATAGTCCAGATTTTATTTTGCAACAAATTATGTTGTACCAAGACCTTGGGGTTTCAATTACTATTGTTCAAGCCCAATTTTTGTAGGATAATTGGCAGTATCAAACATTATAGAATTCAAGCACTGTGGTATTGGTTATATGGGAGAAAAACTCTTTTAAGTGTAAGAAAAAAAGGTTTGGGGCAATCAAGGAGCACTTGTAAGAGACCTAGCCCATAAGATTCAAGAGGGCGAGTTTATTGTAATTGTACCATTCACTTGTAAGCCTCCAATATTCAGACAGTCCTAAATTTTTCTCGACGCAGCTTCAAGTGAGCCACATCACTAGAATCTTGATTTTTTCCTCTTTCCAAACATACTATTATGTAAGATCAAAATTTGATCGGGGCTAGTGTATGCTCAATACCAACTCTCAAGTTATGACTACAGAAAGGGCTACCAAGAAGGTTGACACCCTCGAGAAAAAATTCAATGAATTCTAGGTGTCCATTACTGCCCAAATCACATAAGTATTGGAAGTTATAAAGACGCCTCGGAAAGCCATGAGGGAAGAACACAATGTTGATGCACACATAGAAGGAGAATCCAATAATGACATCCATTTCCATGGTGGTCACCAATATTCAAGCCACCGAACACCAAATATGGACATGTACAAATTTCATGGCTCTAACCTTGCAGTAAAGGTGGCACAAATGGAGCAATATTTCCTCCTTAATAATATCTGGATGGATGAAACTAAAATACATGTGGGAGCCCTTTACTTAGATCAAGAGAGATGGGAGTGGTGGTAGTGGCATCAAAAATGTTATCTAGGGAGGCCAACTTGGAACATGTTCTCAAAAGCCATTTGTGACTGCTTTGATCGAGAATCTCACTTTTTAGGTAATCTCACTACGCTCAGGAAAATAGGTACAGTAAGGGACTACATTGCAGCTTTTGAACAATTGGCCATCAAAACTAAAGGAACAAGAGATGCCTTTTACCTGGAATGTTTCATCATTTTCCTAAAGGAATCCATCTAATCCCATGTCTGAATGCATAACCCAACTACTTAGTTGGATGCATCCCACGAGGCCTTAGATGTAGAAGTCGCCTTAAATGACCAATCCAATCGTCCAAATTTCGTCGCAAGGGAAAGTCCCACACAGGCTAAGGGCCCCACCCAAACACCTAAGGTTTAAAATGTGTCATCAATAGAAATGACTGAAAGAAGGAAACAAGGACTTTTCTACTACTATGATGACAAATACTCCCCAGGACATAAATGCAAGGAACCAAAATTGTTTCCAATTGATGTTACTGAAAACAGCTCAGTCGATGAAGCTCCATCCACTAAAGTGCCTGAGGAAGAAGCGACTGAACCCCAAGCCAACATGGACAATGATCTCACATCTAGGCTAGATGAGTCGATTATATGACTACATGCATTAGCTAGAATTTCTTTGCCCCAGACTCTCAAAATATAAGTTTTATTAAACATCGACTAGTAGCGGTGTTGATTGATAGTGGCAGCACACATAAATTTCTCCATAAGAGTATCAAAAGTTGTTCATTGTTCTATACGGTAGTATCTATTTTCCGTGTCCTTATCGCTGATGGGGGAACCATGAAATGTGAAGGATGTTGTGAAAATATTAGGCTTCAAATGGGGTATTATCACCTCAAAACCCACATGTTTACCGTTGAAATGGGTGGTTGTGACATTGCCCTTGTATTGAATGGCTCCATAAATTGGGCCCTATCACAACGTATTTCCAGGAGTTATATATGAGCTTTAAATAGAACAACCACACTCATATAGTAAGGGGACTCTAGGAAGGTTCTTGTAATATCATCAACTCGCATCGAATGGAGAAGTTTTGAAAAAAGGTCCATCTTGGGATAGTAGCCCAATTTAATGCCATCCAGGCCATTGAATCCACTCCTCCTCATATTCAACCTTATATGCAATAGATATTTCATCACTAGTGGGACTTTGAATAACCTAAGGAGATCCCACCCTCTAGGGATGAACGTGATCATAACATCCCTTTGCTCCTAGGTGCCAAGCTGCCAAATGTCTTCCCATATCGATATTCTTTTACACAAAAGAATGAAATCAAAAAAATAATCAAGGAACTCCTCAAAGATGGTGTTATTTGTCCCCCCATACCAAGCCTTTTTCATCTCTACTGGTCATGGTTCTAAAGAAAAATTAATAATGGTGCATGTGTCCTGACTTTAGGTCCCTTAATAAGCTCACTATCAAGGAAAAATTTCCTTTTCCAGAAGTTGATGATCTGCTTGATGAACTACATTTTACCAAGATGGATCTTTACTCTGGCTATCACCAAATATGCATGAAGGATGTTGACATTCCCGAAACAACCTTCTGAAATCATGAAGGCCATTATGAATGCTTGGTCATGCCATTTGGTCTTTGTAATGCCCCATCCACTTTTCAGAGCCTCATGAACCACCTTCTGAAACCATATCTTTGAAAATTCATCTTGGTCTTTTTCAATGACATTCTCATCTACAACATAAGATGGGACAAACACCTTCAACATCTTGACCAAATATTACAATTTCTCCATATCACAAATTATTTGTTAAATTATCCAAATGTTCCTTTGGCATGGAAGAATTAGATTATTTGGGACACATTGTGGGCCATGACAAAGTGAGGGTTGATCCGGAAAAGATTTAGGAAATGCAATATTAGCCCCAACCAAAAACCTTGAAGAGTTTGTGGGGATTCTTGGGTTTCACAGGTTACTATCGCAAATTTGTATGCAATTATGGACACATTTTCCGACCTCTCACTAATATTCTCAAGAAAAATTTATTTCTCTGGACTAACACAACTTAGTAAGATTTCCTGGCTCTCCAACAGGTCATGTGCTCCACTCCAATATTGGCCTTACCAAACTTCACCAAAAATTTTGTGATTGAATGTGATGCTTCAGGTATGGGCATTGGTGCAATATTAATGCAGGTAGGTAGACCATTGACTTTCACCAATCAATAACTCAATGGAAAACATCTGCATCAATCTACATATGAGAAAGAAATGATGGCCATATTACATAAGTCTCTATAGCCCCATCATTTTGTTTCAAAAGAACTCACCCTCACATCATTGGAGGATAAAAGGGATGTGGAGGCGCTTCTCTCGTTCAAGAGGGCAATCATATTTGATCTACTAGGATCGTTGTTGGACTAGACAACTGAGAATTTGGTGAAGGTATGCTCTTGGGAGGGTGTTTCTTGCCATAACAACACTAATAGAGTGATTTCCATATTACTTCCTTGGTGATATTTCGAGGGTATTCTTTCGCCAACTCTAGGAAACCTTTCCTTATTGCGTATGTCAGATATTTCATATAATTATTTGAGAGGAAGAATTGTACCAGAGTTTGGGAAGCTTAAAGCACTGGAAATAATTAATATCAACAACAATAATATTAACGGTATATTTTTCCATCAATTGGCAACCTCTCCTTACTACAAATATTGGATCTATTAGATAATAAGTTGACAAGGACTATACCAATAGAATTGGGTCATCTAGTCAAGTTCCAATATCTCAATTTACACTATAATTTACTCACTGGAAGTATCCAAACTTCTCTGAGAAATTGCACATCCTTGTAGGGATTGACCATTTCATAGAATAGGTTAATTGGTCACATCCCTCAAGCTCTGGGAAATTGTACTTAGCTAATGTCTCTTTCTTTTATTCCAACTTCTTGAGCTGAATAATTCCTGTGGAATTCAGCTTGTTACAAAACCTAGAGCAACTATCTTTAGATTACAACTACTTGATTGGAAGAATTCTAGTGGAATTCAGATTGCTACATAACTTAGATTTTTTTCTCTAAGTTCCAACAACTTGAGTGGAAGAATTCCAATGGAATTGGGCTCACTACACAACTTACAACACCTGTATCTAGATTTCAACAATTTGAGTGGAAGAATTCCAATGGAATTGGGCTCACTGCACAACTTACAACACCTGAATCTAGATTCCAACAACTTGAGTGTTATCAGGAAATCTAGTGTCCACTCGGAGCTGCTAGTCCCACTAAGGCTGGTAGCTATCTTAGAGAAAAGCAAACTAAAACACCTTTTTCTTTCCTTTATGAGAAGTAGATAAGAGGCAAACAAAGGACACCAACCTCAGTCTTGCGCTTGGTTCCTTGCTTGGTTCCTCTCCCTTCTGACAGGTCTTTGAAGCTCCTCCTTCGTCTATCCAGCTTCAAAGAGCACCTGTGGGATCAAAGCAGCATAACACTATCCAAGAACAGAGATCTACAATCATAAACAATATAGGACCATATATATATTGACCACACAAATGCATATATCATCAAACATACAAGAATGTGGAGGAAAACTTGAATAACTTTATTAATATCAAGAATAGCAAAGAGGATTACAACCAATTGTTCTGACCCAACATCATCCTCTCAGCATGAAAGCCCTTCTTCACCTCATGAAAAGCTTAGATTACCCAACACTATGATTTTCACCAAGAAACCAATAGCACTTCCTTACGAAATACAAGATTCCAGCCTCTGGATCTCTGTGATGAGGGATCCATATATAGATGTTTGCAGGGGGGTGATTCAGCTGCTAGGTTTTTGATTAGTGCCATCTCTCTGATAGTTCTTAGTTCCACTTGGAGATCCATTATCTCTTACTCATCCCTGGGCGAATTCAGAGAGGCAAGTGTCATTGGAGAAGTTTCTGGAAGATTCCCTGAGTATCCACCTTGAAAACTGTCTCTGCCATTTGTCCACTCTCGCTCATCGCACCCTGAGAAGGGCTTTCCAGTATGCATCACACCGTTTACACTGAGCAGGTGGGATGCATCACACCCTTAGCACTGAGCAACCTGTATGGTCCAGTTTTGACTAGTTCTGAGAAGTTTTTCATGGAGAACTTCTGGGAGAAGATGTAATCAGCTGACCTTGTTCTTTTAGGGTGCGAAGCAACACTTTTAGGGACTTAGAAGCCCTTGGTTTATGGACATGTGTGATTGGGGTTGTAGTGCCCAAAAATGTCTATAACAGTTGCCCCCTAAAGCATGAGGTCATTAATCTTTTGATGTCGGGTGAAATGCTTTATCATGAGGGTCTAAAGTTTTTTCGAGCTGGAAGGCAACCTGTAATAAGATACAATACAATACATTATCTTCATAATATTTTCATGATCTGGCTGAGGAGGGCATTCCCATGCTCAGCTTTATAAATTCATTTTCATGTACATAGGATAGGAAACCATTTGTGTGGCAGACCGATGATTCGGATGGAGCCATCATCCTTTGATTTGGATGATCATCTGTTCGGTAATGATGTACATTTGATGTATTTATATTCCTGAATATATCGCAGTCTGGATGGATGAAACTAGATCTGAGGTCTTCAAACTCATTCAATCTTCACACGGAGTACAAGTCGATCCATGTGAAAGATGTTCTGCAGTCAAACATGGAAAGACATCGCCTGATTACCAGCCAATGATGTAAGCTGTTAATAGGCGCGAGAGGAATCATCGATAATGATGATGACCCTCAAGGCACTATAGTACAATTCACGCAGTGCGAAAAAGGACTTGGTGTCGAACACAATGTAAAAATTTTCGGTCGAAGGCCATTGATGTAAACCTATCGCCGGAAATGAGAAACTTGCCATTAAGGCATGCAAGCTTCAAAGTACTGAAAGGGTTGTTCCTAAGTCGACTTCTTGGATAATGAGCTGATTTCGACAAGAAGCGACCTGTCATAGGAGGGCCTTAATGAATCCCACATATACGACACGGAACGGAGCAAATGATTTTGGATGTGAAAACGATCTGATGATACAAGGTTCAGGGTGACGGTCATGAAAGAATGGAGTGTGACTGTATTGCAGTGGATGAGACACAGGTGAATTCTCTGAGTGACTTCTCTTGAACATACCAGCGACATTGACAATGGATTGGTAGCATTAACCCCAAAAATGGATGGTGTGATGGACCAATGGTGATATGACTGGTGGACAGAATAACCCAACCCGACTTGGATGTGGAGTGAAAGTGTCATGTTCAAGAGCGACTTGCTACCAATAAAGTTTCTTCAAGTTTTCTTCCCAATTTTCCCCAGTCATTGCTGACCAGTACCTCTTTATTTTTATCAAGCTTGAGGAGGATAACATATGATTTTTCTATAATTCACCCTTCGGGTGAACCTGTCGCTATGTTTTAACAAGCCTAGCAACAGTGAAACTCGTTCTCGTCCATTTGGACAAGTTTGTCGCTATTGATTTTAACGAGTTTAACGACAATGATAACTCGGTCCTTTTTTAATTTTAGAGAGTGTGAAAAGGGATGGAAAGGAAAATCCAATAATCCTTTTTCATCATATAATCCCTTAAGTCCGAAAAAGTATAAAATAATATGAAAGGGATGAAATTTCGATAGTTTTAACGAGCCGAACAAGAAAACCGCTCAATCTTTTTGTGTAATAATCCCTCAGGTCCAAAAAGATTAAAATCTAGAGGAGGGATAGCACTTCCAGTAGCTTTAATGATCTGGAGAGGCCAATCACTCGACAATATTTTCATATTTTACGAGTTAGGTGAAAAGATCTTAAAGGAGACTCGTTTTTTGAGAAACGAGTGATAATTTCGGGTAGCAGCTGATTCCAAGTAAGGTTTGGAATTTTCCAATCACGGCAGTGTCACAAGGATGGATAACAAGATCACTCATCGCAGATGTTCCTCAAAAGAATAAACAACCAAATGGAGGCGTATGATTGGCTAAAACAGAGTGGAGGTGATGATGAGAACATGACCAAGGCTCAAAAGCTGGTGATAATGCATTCACAATGGTTATTTACCAGATATTGGTTCATTTTTTAATGAGCTTAAACTCTGGGGGAAACATTTTCTCATTACTTAGGTTTAATTTTTAACGAGCTTGAACTTTACATAAAAATTGCTCGTGATAATGGTCATTGATTATTTGATTCACCGTTAGCACTTTGTTCTTTCAATGGTCATACTACCTGCTCAATTGCTTCATCAAACCGGTTAGAAATGAAAACATATGCTTGAAAAATGAGTTAAAACACTAATAACTTACTCGAATTACGTGAATAGTAATTTAAAAGTGATGTTTACCTCTCATTTTACCATTTCATTTGAACCTGGTTTGTTGGAGCTCTAGAGGTGCTTTTCCCCCTTGATTTTCACTAGCTGATTCTGGGAGATTCTATGGACAATTCTCAGTGCCATCTGGACTAGGTAAGAGCTAAACCTGAGCTCTTCAATTGCATTCCTTCCTTTTTGAATTCTGAGCATGTTTATCTACTTTGCCGAGCCCCTGGGGTTTGAACAATTCAACGTGGCTCCATCGCACCCTTCCTATATCGAAAGGTGCGATGCATACTAGACTAGTCACTGGCCAGTCAGTATGCATTGCTCCCAGTACACTATTGGGGTGCGATGGGCGCAAGGAGGGAAACTTTTACATTGTGTCCTTATGGAATTTTTACTTGTTTTTGCCAAATCAAGACCCTGACACTTCTCTTGTTTTTTTTCAGACATTCATCAGAGAAAAATGGTTATTACATGGCGGGAACGCAAGCATGAAGAAGAGGACATGGTTTCTTTACACGATCCGGGTACGGTAACTGCACTGCGAAACTGTGACCTACTCAAGTTTTTCCGCATTTCTAGCATGAGGCAACAAATCAACTTGTTGCAATATTTCCTCAATGCATGGGATCTTACCAACCAGGTGTTTCAGATCAGAGGCAAAACCATCCCCTTTATTATCATGGACATCTATTTTCTGACCGTTCTATCGATGCGTGGTGTCCCTCTCTCATTATCAGGTTCTGCCCGTGGGGACGAATCCGTGAGAGATTACATTCCCTAGTACTGCAAAGAGGGATCTTAGCCGAGTAGGGACGGCAAGATCAACATTCGAGATGTCACTAACCGGGCCTTGAGGACCATTCTATTCACTTTTGCTAGATTGGCTAGTAGTGTGGCTCTTCACATGGCTAACAAGTCTTATATGTAGTACGCCCTGGAATGCCTTGAACCGAAGGTGTTCAACTGGTGTGATGCAGTACTCCCTATGATGAAAGAACAACTGACCAAGGTGAAAAGTGAGAGACCGAAGAATTTTGGCTATGGTTCTATTTTGACCACTTTTTCCTTGGAAAAGATCCCACTGATGCAGCCGCAGTACATCTCACTTGGTTTACCTCCACCGACTGAGCCACGGATGTAGAGATGGGTTGACCTCATGGCCCGACATGCTAGTTAGTCCAATATTTCTTTCTTTGATACCTTCTTCGAGTGGTTCAACCACTAGGAGATGGTTTATGCCGAGTGTCCATATGTTGGTATGGATTTCCAGGGTGCCCGGATTTGGTGCTGTCGGTTGGTGAGCAGTGGGGTGCTATAGGTAAATTCTTTGACCATATCTCTGTTTATTGTTTTTATAATGTTCTTATGTTTTCCTTGATCAATACTAATCAAAACTCTTCTGCTCATGCAGATATTTCACCAATTCGACCAGCAGTATGCTTAAGAGCACCAGTTGCCACTCCGGCAGGAGAGGCTGTGGGGAGGGCCATCCTTCGTGACCTTGATGTGGCCGAGACTCTTTCAGCATTGCAGGATCAGGTCGAGGATCTCACTCTTGGTATTCCATATGTGAGGACCGACGAGCTACCTCTGAGGTTGCAGCAACATACTACTAGTGTGCTGAGTCGATAGACTAGGCTTTTACACATGATTGCACAGGCGATGACTTGTTATCACCAGCATCATTAGACAAGGGTGTCCCCTATTATTTTTAGTTTTGGGTCATTTGACCAATTTTGTCTTGGTTATAGAACATTATGTGTAAACCATAAACAGTTATATATATTATATATATATATATATATATAGATATAGATTATATTTTAAATTTTTTTTTTATTTTTTTTCGGAGCTTATTTTGGTTAAGTTACATGATCCTGATACAAATATTGATGCAATGCCTTCTTTTTATTAAATGTCACAAATGTCTAATCTAACACATAATTTGCCAATGAGTCTGTTAATGTGTTTAAATTTCTGGAAATATGTTGATATTGAATAGAATCAAACTGTCTTGCCAAAATCCCGACCCTTAGGAACATGCGATATATAGCTGGATTCCGTACAGAGTAGATACCAGTGAGTTGTAGAATGACGAGTTGTGAGTCTAGCCTGACGACAAGTCGGCGTATGCCATGTGCGATGGCATCAGAGAGGAGTTCTATCAATGCATTGTATTCAGCGATATTGTTCATTGACTGACCAATACATACCCCTCTCAAACTCACTAGCTCGCCGTTGGGATCAAACATGGCCCAGGTCGTAGAAGATAAGTTCCGCAAACTATGACTCGATCTGTTGGCATATCCAACAAATGGTTCCAATAGGTTCGACATCTGCAAAAAATGAAAAAAATGGATTACCTAACCAAAACAATTACCCTTAGCAAAACCAAAAATGTAACAAAAGCATAGGGGTTACTACACTGAGTTAAGCATAGTAACGCTTGAGGTACAACCCGTTGCATGGTTGCACCAGTGGAATCCCATCATAATCCACCAACTCATAGGCTTATTTTGCTAATACATGCTTAACAATATAGGGACCCATCCATAAAGACTTGAACTTACCTGCTCCCAACTTATCGGACTCTTGGTCGTAAAGCAAGACCAAGTCACCTTCTGAGAAGACACGAGGTTTGAAATTTTTGTCGAACTGCACTTTGACTCGTTTATTATGGGTTTCGTTAGTCGAAGTGGCATCATGACGGGTTTCATCCAATTGGATTAATTCCATGAAACGAGTCTCTTCTTTTGAAGTTCCGGGAAGGAGGTCAACCACGAGCTTGAGGGACGAGATTTCACACTGAACTGGCAAGATCGCTTCCAGGCCATACACCAGTTGAAAAGTTGTAAACCCGGTCGTATTCCTCATCAATGTCCAGTATGCCCACAAGGCTGAGTACAGGATCAAGTGCCAACTCCGTTTATGGACTCCAATCATCCTTTGCAGCATGTGCTTCAAGACCTTGTTGATTGCCTCAACTTGTGCATTAGCTTGCAGATAATACAGAGTAGAGTTGTTGTGGGATAGTCCTAATTTCGCAGCCAACTCAACCATCATGTGATTGCGAAAATGTGATCCATGATCTGTGACTATGGCCGTTGGAACACCGAATCTGGAGACTACATGATTGAAAAGAAGAGGGCAGTCGTTTCGCCATTGTTGTTTAATGTAGGCATTGCCTCGGCCCATTTGGTAAAATAGTCTACTGTGACTATGATATACCCATGCCCCCTGGCCGAGGTGGGGTTATATGTCATGAAATCTATGCCCCATTTGGTGAATGGCCCAACTGCTACTACTGGCTGCAGAGGTGCAGGTGGTATTCTGGTTTTGCGATCAAAGATTTGACAGGCATGGAAACTTCTGACTGTGGTTATGCAATCTTTGAACATTGTTGGCCAAAATTATCCTACTCGTAAAATCTTTTGAGCTATAGCATACCAGATTGATGCCCCCCACACACGCCTGAATGACAATCATTCATGACTTTTTCGGCTTCCTCATGGGTGAGGCACCTCCGCAGAACTATATCGGTACCACGACGGTAAAGCGTATCACCGACGATCATGTAGTATTTTTCTTGGTATCGAATCCGTCGTTGTTCTAAGCGTGAGGTATTAGGCTTATATGTTTGGGTTTGGAGATAGATTATTATATCTCCATACCATGGATTGCTTGAAGATATCAGAAACAAAATTTCATCCACGATTGCTTCTTCGAATGTTGCATCGTTAGACGACGATGGGAGATCACATAGTAACTCCGTGAAAACCAAGGCTTTCTTTGATTTGGATTTTTTGAATTCCAGATCAAACTCTTGTAAAATCGCTATCCATTTTGAATATTTCCCCCCCAGCAACTATCGCGACAATATATAAGTCATGGGGTTGCAATCTGATAAAATGGTAGTTTTTCTGAAGAGGACATAGTATCGAAATCTCTGTATCACTTGAACAGCTGCGAGAGATAACTTTTCAACGTAGGAGTACTTCGTTTCTGTATCATTTAAGTTTCGACTTAAATAATATATTTGATGTTCAATTCCATCGTCTTCTTGAACTAAAACCATTGCTATGGTTGTATCTGCTGCAGCCAGATACAGGTTAAAGTCTTTTTGATAATCAGGAGCATACATTAATGATGCTTTTATTAGGGATTCCTTTAAAGCATCAAAGGAAGCTTGCGTGACCTGATCCCAAATGAAGGGTACTTCTTTTTTCAATAGACGAGTATAACCTTTAGCAAGTTTGGCATAATTTGGAATGAACCTCCTCAGAAAGTTTGTTCCCTTGGATTTTCTGAATCTGAAGCAAATTTGAAGGTGGAGGCACATCAATGATTGCCTGAACCTTACATGGGTCAAGACAAATCTTGTCTTTTGAGACCACAAAGCTAATTAAATGACCAGAACTGACACAAAACACACATTTGTGTGGATTCAGTCTTATCTTGTAGTGTCGGCAACGTAGATATATCGCTCTTAAATGTTGCGGATGATCGGTCCGCTTTTGCGAATGAGCCGGAAGATCGTCGAGATATGGTTGAATGATGTTCTTAATGTCCTGGAAGGCATAATTCATTGCCCTCTGAAATGTTTCCCCTGCGTTCTTTAAACCAAAGGGTAGCTTGCAATATGCGAATGTGCCCCACAGACAAATAAATGCAGTCTTTGACTGGTCCTATGGGTGGATATTTATTTGATTATACCCGGAAAATCCATCCATAAATGAAAATATTTCACATCCGGTGCATTCATCAATTATCTGGTCAATGAAGGGTGTAGGATAGTTTTCTTTTGGACAAGCTTGATTTACATCCCTATAATCGATGCACACTCTAATCGTTCTTTTCTTTTTCATCACAGGAACAATATTCGATACCCAATCAGTTAGAGAAACCGGGTAAATAAAACCAACATGGAGGAGTTTTTCAACTTCCGCCTTGATGGCAACGACTTTCTTAGGGTGCACCTGCTGGAGCCGTTGTCGTATCGGTTTGACATCTGGATACATCTTAATTTCATGTTCAACTATGTTCGAGTCAATGCCTGCCATTTCGTCATATGACCAAGCAAAGACATCTCTAAACTTGCGAAAAAGAGCGTAATGTATTTCCAGTTCTGAAGGAGAACAAGATTTGCTAACATGAATATTCTCTACAACATTTGTTTTGGTCGAGATATTTATGGCGATAGTCTCTTCAATATTGGATAGGCTTCGCTCGGAATCCACCGTATTTATAGTATTTGACAAAAAGTCAAAAACTGAGGGATGATCAAGGTCACTGTAATTATCCTCCTTACAATCTGGAAGATGGAAACGATGGTGGTAATCTTCCCATGGTGCCCCATCAATCATCATTGACTAAAAAATTCCTTCATCTGTAGAATGTACTTTCGACCAAGAATCTAAAGGGGTGTCATATTCCTTAGACCTATCTATCCACACGCTTGATGAGCGTTGATTCGGGTTTGCCTCCCATGCCAAAAACATTTATTGCTATAATATTTCTATTGGGCTTGGAGGCAATACCTGTAGATGATCCATGTTAATATTGTTTACAGACATCTTTTGAATAGAAGATATCATATTGCAGGTTACCACCGTTGCCACTTCCGCCAAATTGATTGGAGGCGGTAGGGCAAAAGTCCCCATTAATGTAGGGTCTTTTAGTAGTCCTACTCCAATATTTTGAAGCGAATGAGAGCTTCCATGGATCATTGGAATGCTTCCCGTAACTTGTGAACTGTTGGGGAGAAATGTTTGTTGGTCGATGACCATAATTCCTCCTTGGAAGGGAAATGTAACCTTCCTGAAATATGTCGACACAATGGCTGCCATAGCATATATCCAAGGCCTTCCCAGTAGGATGTTGTAATCGAGGTTTCCGTCGATAACTTCAACATCAATTTCTATTATTTCCCCCCCAGTTCGACTTGCAAGTTACTTAATATCCCATATGGGGTGTATGTTTGTCCATCAAATTCTTTTAATGTCATCGATGATCGCGACAAGGGTGGAGATCCTAAATTTTTCCAGCGACTCATCGACATAATACATGTAGATTCCCCCTCATCAATAATTGTTCTATGAACAGTTTTGTTGAGGGCTTTCACTTGAATGAGGAAAGCTAGTTGAGCTGGTAATCGAGGGTCATATCCTTTGTGATTAGAGGACACAAGATTGGAATCCGTTGGTTCAATCCCACCTATCGTTGATAATAAAGCCTACTTTTGGGAGGGGCAATTTTGCAGTACCTCAAGTGTCGACGTAGCAGACGACGATTGGGCTAGATCCTCCACTATATTATAATGTTGTGCTACTCTGGCACGAGGATTAAACATCGATTTGTGTACTACTCCCTTTGGTGGCTTTATCGTTAGCTCATGAGTGATGGGTGGCACAACTTCAGTCGGATTTGTTGTTGAACTACTAGGTTGATCATTATCCCTATTGTTCAACATTTGTGGATTCCCGTAATCTTTATTCCTTGTTGATTTCAAAGCATCAATTTGCTGCGTCAAAACAGACAACATAAGCACTTGGCACCAGGAAGCATTGTCGCTAGCAACCAAATTGGTTCCTGGGTTTGGAAATGGATCAGTCAATACCACTAAAGTTTTTGAATTCTTAAGGAATTTCTTAATCTCGGCTTTATGTGGACAATCTCTTGTCTGATGATCCTCATCACATATCTGACACCCCAAAGGAGGTTTCCTTTGCCCATAAGGGTTTGCAGAAGATTTTTACGAGACAACTCCTCCTGTTTCATCTTTTTCCCTTTCTTTTTCTTCTTGCCTCTTGGTTGCTTCAGTTCTATACCTTTGTCAGTTTACATGACATTCACCTCCAAGGCGAGAAGTTCTTCATTTGTATTTTGACCAAAAACCTTACGGGCTTTCTTGTTTGTAGCCTTTTTCGATTTCGTACTTGTTGTACCTATCATGCCATCGCCAACATGAGAGTCCTTGTTCGATTTAGGAGGAGGAGGAATGGAAAAGTCTGGTCTAGGAGCATCAGGGATTTTGTCATAGAGCGTGCCAGACTGAGTATAAATCAAGTCAAGGTATTACACATGAGCAATGACTTGCTCTTCAGTGACAACCCCTCCCTTCGCCACATCTTCTGTTATAGAAGGTAACAATGACTTAATAAACCATTCAGCGAACAGCTGATCAGGAACATATGTTTTCACCATTCTATGACAGTGTCGCCACTCATGAATATGATTGGATATGTGAGTGGTCGTCGTTTGTTTGAAATTGGTAAGAAGCTCTGTTCCCATTTTGTACCTTATGGGTAACTGAAAAATGGGTTAAAAAGGTTGTAGCTAGGGTACTGAAGTTATCAAATGAAGCTCTAGGCAATTCGATATATCATTTTTCTGCCAGACCAGTTAACGTTCGCTGAAAAAGGCAAAGCCTGATTGAATCATCATTGAGAGTGTTTGATGAACACCATAGATGAAATGTCATCACACGATTTGACGGGTCTTCACCTGGATTTCCATTAAATTTAGGAATATCTGACAGAAGTTTATGTGGAATCGTTGGCCACCAAGGGGCGTAAGAAATTGGATCATTCGTTAGTCGATTTAGATCTGGTAAATCTAAAGTCGCCATGAAAGGCAATTGTTGATTCAGGCTCGGCGAAGCATACCCAGGATAAGATGGAATTTCCTTAGCAGTTGGCCTTTGCATACCAGCATAATGCATTTGATGCTAGTAACTTTGGTAAGGTTGATGGGCATGACCATTATGATATGATTGATGTTGACCACTTTGAATATACGGCTGCCCATTACTTGCAAAGACTTGTTTCTCAAATCCTTGGTTAGCTTGTTGGAATTGCGGTTGTTGGTATTGAACCAACCATGGTTGTGAAGCCATGAGCTGTTGCCCAGTACTGACTGTTTAACCAAGACGGGGGGTAATGGTCCCCGTTTGAACCTAGGTCATTCCAATAGTTGGTAATTGTTGTTACATCGCAAGGACAAGGGGTTTTTGTATTACAAGCTGAGAAACCTGAGGTTGGCATACAACAGGTAACACTTGTACTTGCGACACCATCATGATAGCCAACGTAATGGGGATATTTGACACAGGTAAACTTTGTTGCATCGAGTATGCAACTCTTGGTTGTTGAGGTAGTATTGGCACCCAACCACTAGATGTAATTCCAGCATACCCTGAATTCTATTATGAACTCTCGTATGGTTGTTCTCCTGGGGGAGACAATGAAAAAGTATACTACCCTCCATACGGCAGTAACCCAGTGCTCAAAGGAATGATTTTCCTTTGGGGACTGGATTGCCCAAATTGACACTACAAAGGATCAATTTGTTGAGACTCAACATAAGAGATTCCAGATATTATTCCAGATGAACAAACGGGAATAGTCCATTCTGTCGAAACAACCCCTAGATGGACTCCACCTAGCAGTTGAGAGCTAGTTGGGACAGATGGGACGCCGGCGAACATTGTCGAAGTAGCAGCAGGAAGTTCTGCTACTACTGTGTTGGATGACATAGTCCTAGATGTCGATGGTTGTTCAGACATATTTAGTCTATCCAAAAGATTCCTCAGCGACTTCAGGGACTTTCGATGGCAGGAGACTAACTTCTGATGAAGAAGGATATAGGGTGATCCCAGCTCCAAATTGCGATGGAGCATTAGATGGAGGATCCTCCACAATCTCTTCTATGGTAATCAATCCAGGCAGAAGAGGTACAAAATATTTCTGGTGTTGAAGAAGGTATAGGTTCTGCAACGATTGATGTTTGGGGAGTAACACCTTCCAAATTAGCTGTAGATGGAGCCAGTTCGGCGATAGAAGTGTTACCGTCACACTAGGATCAGTTGTAATGTCCTTTTGTGGCTGCGGAATTTCTTCTGTAAAGGCAGGGATACCAGAAATGTTCAGAGTGACTGGAGTCTCTGAGGATGTTGGAGTACTTTCTCCAATCAAACTAGGGGACTTCGATCCGGTTAAACAAGTTTGCTTTGTCTGGAATAGTTTCGTTTCTAGACTCAATGACAGTTGACTCGTAAGCCTCTGCGAACGACGGGGTTTTGATTGACTTTCTTCCATGATTGCGGATTACTCGATCAACTCAAAATAATAGGGGAAAATGATTCCGAATTAAATGAATTTTAGACGCTTTGACACAACTTGTTTTTTCAATTTTTAAGAGTCGAGAAAAAACAAAAGATGACTCTAGTCGCCTTCGATTTTTAATGAACCTGAAGTGACAAGTGCTTAGATGGACCTTTTCCTTTAAGGAGTCTGAAAAGAAACGAAAGAGACTGCTCTGGAAACCTAGACAAAGGGATTACCAAATCAATTGCAAAACTGCAGAATACTTTTTACGGTATGGCAATCAATCTTCCCGAATGTTGTGTTCAGTGCATTGCGATCGATAGGGTGGTAGAGATGGCTTCCTAAGGATAAAGGATAGAGCCTATTGTAGTCTCCCAATATATACTCGACGGTATGTGGGAGCACAAGTCCGTACTGGAACTTTTTGTCTCAAAGAGGAGGAATCACTGAACCAGCAATGAAAATGATAGTTACCAGGCTTTACGACGCCAGAATACGTCTCTAGCCTAGACTTCTAAATGTTGTGCGTTAGGTTCCAAAGCGTTTTTATGTTCATTGAATTTATTTTACAGTTGATCTTGCTTAATAAATTTACCTTTTTAGGTTCACCGCGTGATGTAGATATATAATTCCTAAAATGCAGTCTAAGATGATAAACAATCGTTTAATCTTCTTTTTGCAATGAAAATCCTAGCTACTAAGGAAAGAGAAATGAGATTCTTTCAACATAGAGCACAGAGCACACACTAGATCCACTGTCCTAAATCAAACCAACAAGAAGTCTAAATGCAAATGCACATGCATGTATTTGTTTTCAGCCTTCTTAATGTGTGAATGACAAGAAGAATGCTAAGTACAAATCTGAATTATCTTTTCAAAGTGATAGTGCCAACAATTTCTCTTCAAAATATGAAAGGAAGGTAATGACAACACTTTGCAATTTCGAATTGAAAATTGGTTTTAACACTTGAAAAACTACTAATTCAAATCAAATACAAGAGTACCAGTATAATCGACCATCAAGAAAAATCATATTCTTTTCTATGACTGAAAACAACACTTGCAACACTTCCAAATCAAGAAACGACAGCTCAATTACACTACTTCTTTGTAAAAGAGAACTGAAAATGGCACACAATACATAAAAACATTCACAGTTCTTTGCACGATGGAGGCAAAATGATGGAAGGAAAGGGGGTTTCCATAGTGGTGTACTGATCACAGAAAACAAAACTCCTAAATAGAGCTTAAGAGAGTGAACAAAAAACTAAAATATAGAAGCAGAAGAGGTCTTGTCTGATCAGTGCACCTATAACACAGGGAAAGTGCGATGCAGCACACCTACTGCACACGAGAGGTGCAATGCATCCAGATTCCCAAGAGTAGAAGGTGTGATGGTCTAGGGACGAGACTTCAACTTGGTTCTTGGTTACAGTTTGCAGCTTAGTTCAGGGATTTAGGCCGAGCAAGTGATGTTCAGTAAATATAAATCATAGGGGCTGATCTAATGAGGTTACTAGAGCCACCACTAAGGCAATTAGAATGTTTGCAAATCGATTGTTCAGTTTATAAACAAAACCCAGAGATAGATTGAAGCAGCATTGATCTACTTTTCACTTGCATAGCAAATGCAGTTTGAAGGCTAGCTAGATTGACTTCAGGCTTTGTCTGTAAGCTTATAAAACAAACAAATATAGACAATCAAACAATCTATTTGCTCCCTAGCGGAGTCGCCATTTTGTTATCACGAAATCTAGTGTCCATTCGGAGCTGCTAGTCCCACTAAGACTGGTAGCTATCTTAGAAACAAACAAACTAAAACTACCTTCGCTTTCCTTTATGAGAAGTAGATAAGAGGGGAACAAAGGACACCAACCTTAGTCTTACGCTTGGTTCCTTGCTTGGTTCCTCTCCCTTCTGACAGATCTTTGCTGCTCCTCCTTCGTCTACCTAGCTTCAAAGAGCACCTGTGGAATCAAAGCATCATAATACTATCGAAGAACAGAGATCTACAATCATAAACAATACAGGACCAGATATATATTGACCACAAAAATACATATATCATCAAACATACAAGAATGTGGAGGAAAACTTGAATAAATTTATTAATATCAAGAATAGCGAAGAGGATTACAACCAATTGTTCTGACCCTGCGTCATCCTCTCAGCATGAAAGCCCTTCTTCACCTCATGAAAAACTTAGATCACCCAACACTATGATGTTGCACCAAGAAACCAACAACACTTCCTTACAAGATACAAGATTCCTGCCTCTACATCTCTGGGATGAGGGATCCATATATAGATGATTGTAGGGGGTGAATCAGCTTCTGGGATTTTGATTAGTGTCGTCTCTCTGATAGTTCTTGATTCCACTTGGAGATTGATGATCTCTTACTCATCCCTGGGCGAATTCAGAGAGGCAAGTGTCACAAGAGAAGTTTCTGGAAGATTCCATGATCATCCACCTTGCAAACTGTCTTTGCCATTTGTCTACTCTCGCCCATCGAACCCTACAGAAGGGCATTCCAGTATGCATCACACCTTTTACACTGAGCGGGTGAGATGCATCGCACCCTCTGCACTGGGCAGTCTATATGGTCCAGTTTTGACCAGTTCTGAGTAGTTTTTCTGTGGAGAACTTCTGGGAGTTGATGTAATCAATTGACCTTGTTCCTTTAGGGTGTGAAGCAACACTTTTAGGGACTTAAAAGCCCTTGGTTTATGGACATGTATGATTGGGGTTGCAGTGCCCAAAAATGTCTATAACACCCTTAACTTCACCTTAAGCTACAATTGCTATATTGTGACCAAGTTCAACCTACAATTGAACATGCGTCCAACCATGGCTTTAATGCATCCCAACAATACTTTAACACCTATCTAATCGTTCAATACTTAGTCAAAATTGCATCACAAGGAACAATAACATCCACCATATAAAGAATCTACAACATAGAGGTATAAGTGGCACCCAAGGTAAGTGCCTTAACTTTATTATTATAAAGGGCATTACATGAAATGCAACAAGGTAGTCCATCCTCTTACAAACAACTTTATTGTAAATGTATAATAAATGGAAGGAAATCAAACTTCTATCTACTACACAATAGGCTTCAAAATGCAACCTTGAAGCATCCAAAGGTTTACCTCCCACAAGTCCTAACTATCCTCAATCCCTTCCCACCAACATCTAAAGGATATACTATTTCAAACCCTAAACTTATCACAAACTAGCGCTTGGGAATCCTTATGTGAATGAACAAATTTATCTTAATAAATCTAATCAATTAGCAAGCTATCAAAGTCTACCATACTCCCAATCTTTATGTAAAGACACCCAACAAATTTGAGGCATGCCTTGTACACCAACCAACCCTACCAACCAATAACCATTGAAGTGATCATGTGAAAAAGACGTTAAAGTTGATTTTTCAACCATTCCTAACAACCACCCAACTGAAAATAACAAAGGACAAGTTTCCCCCAAAATTCAAGTTCGTTCTTCTCGATGGCTTTGACCACATAGATGAGGTGGGGCATATAAAGATTGTGTGGACATTGTACTCGATGTAGTTTCATTGTCCGTCTTCTCAATCAACTAGGAGGCTTTAACCAATTTCCTACACGAGTGCCCTGACTAGAGTGTGGGGCTTCCATCATGACAACTTTGACTAGGACCATGGTTAATACCTTTATTATTGTCTATCAAAAGTTTCAATATGCAATTATAATATGAATTATTGAGACTATCAACGCATATTCCATATATATTTTGTCGAAGAACATCATTAACTTTCTATACTAGATACCAATGTGTCAAGTCAGCTAAAAGTGAAAATTATTCCATAAGAACAATTTCTTAACTCGCAAGATTGTGTGGTAATACTTAAACACTGGGATTTGAATATTTTTCCCTTTAATAGAAGCAGATTTTTAAGAAATGGGCTTGTCTCTTCGGAACAGAAGATGTAAAAGGTATTACTGATTTTCAAATTTTGAAAAAAGTTCCTCGACTATTTTCGATCACCGTCATCCATCTAGAAAAAAAATCGAGCATAACATTGAACTTAGATATTAAAGGCAATGGAAATATTCCAAAATAAATATAACGTCCGAAAATTATTTCAAAAACAAAATACCAAGTATTTATAAATATTAGAAAACAAAAATAATAAAAAAAAAAATTCCAAAATCGAAAACAAATATAATATTAAAAAAATCCCAAAATCGAAAGACCAAATACTCAAATAAATGAAAAATCAAAGATGGAGGCTAATTACTTCTACTAGCTTGAAAAAACTGAAATATCAATACTTATAATTACCCCCAAAAAAGCACACGTGATTATTAGAGTCAAAAAGTGCAAACAATGATGAAAACATGATATAAAACGTTGGGGAAACATCGATCATTTGGGGAAAAACAGAAATGAAAAATTGATCTTTGTATCACATTTTTTGTATTTTGAAAATAATGTGAAAAAATGAGTTCACTTGCTTTTAAATTTGTGGGAAAAATCTTTTAAATTTGTCGGAAAAATCTTGTTGGAGTAAGAATACGTTTGTGAAGTATTCCATGGGAGAAGATAAGGGAGATTTGAGGGCCCTTTATCACCATTGAAAAGCTAAAACACTTCGTTATTTATTTTATTTTATTTTAATTAGATATTAATATGGATTTATAATTTGTGATGCGAGTGGATGGGGTTTGGGATTGATGTTAACTATAGATTAGGGATATGTTACTTATAAAATTAAAAAATAAAAAAATTTAAATTTTAAATATAAATTAATAAAAAATTAATTAAGTTTTATATTTTTTTTCTTTCTCTTATTATTTTTTATCTTTTTATTCTTCTTATCTCCTACTCCATAATCTTGTAACTCTTCTCTTTAATCTTTTTTTCTCACTCATTGTTTTCTTATTTCTCTTTTCTTTCTTGTCCTCACTCCCACAACACTGCACACACCCCCTCACCAAATAAACCCAACAACTTCTTTTTACTCCTCCCTTCTCTTCTTCTTCTTCATATTTGTATTCCTTCCTACCCTCTTCCTCGTCTCCCTCTCTCTCTTTCCATTTCATTTTCTACCACCCTCATATTCCTCTCCTTCTCCTTCCTATTTTTTTCCCTCTCTCTCTCTCTCTCTCTTTCTTATTCTCCCATATTCCTTCCCCCAAGCTAGGAAGTTAGGTTAGGATCCTAACATGCCACATCACTTCAAAAGTAGTGTTTTCCTCAAGCATTGAGATGTCGAAATTGTTGTAAAATCATTTTTTATTCTCAGGTGGCATCTTTGAGTTGCATATCCATCCATTATATCGACTTCTTAGATAATGTCATATTGGTATTGTTGACACTCCCTTTTGTCCAATATCGCCCCCTTTTGTAACCAAATACTACCCACTTTGTTAAGTCTAAGAAGGATGGTCTATACTTTGAAATCATACCCTACCACTTTCTCTAAACAAAATACATGAAATGTTGGGTGGACCTTTGAGTGGTTAGGGGAGACATGCAACATGTCCAGTGTGTTGTAGGATTTTATACAAACCATAGAATTTGGGTGCACATGCTAGTGTCACTTTTCCTTAAGAGAGGTCTACTTATAAGGCTAAAGAAGAAGAAACATGTGGTCCCTTTCTTCAAAGGAGTACTATGAGTGTTCCTAATCTACCTCTTGTTTCATTCGATTTTGAGTGACAACTAAATTATATTGTAAATGAATGGAGAATGTTAGGTCTGACATTAAAAATGTTATCCACTTTGTAGTGAAAATTAATAGATATGATAGAGAATAAACCTAAACTCTAGAATTAAACCCTTGTACACCAAATATATCAAAACATTCACCATGAGAAACATAAGAATTTAGACGGAAGAACCCTTAATGTAGGGTAACACCATCAACTATTGTCTATTGAATGGATGACTCAATAATCCATACTCCATACTTGCTACAAAACAATATAATCTAACTCACCTCCAATACAATGAAACGCATGTGTATTTATACTTTCACGTGATTATTCTTGTAAGTCTATTGAAAGTTCTCCCTATTATTATATTGTTTTCTTTCAATTACATAGTCAACCTATTGCATTATTATGGCCATGATGCATTCATTATCTCCTTTGATACCTCACTCAATACTCTATATAATCCTACATATGTACATTACATTATATCCCCCTCTAGCATTTTTCTTCCTTGAAACATGGAAAGAAGTCATACAATATGACCTGCTAAGCAATGTAGTGAATTGATACCAAACATGAGCACCCATCCATCCTAGTGAAATGTGGACATGATGTCCAATTGTGGCCTTTCCACCTTGATCTTGATTTTAGCTTCTCTGTAGGATCCATTTCATTATTGTATTACTATAATATCTCCATGAATTTCTTGTGGTCTTCCATGTGCCTCCATGTTGGTTTCATTTTTGGTTCCATGTTGATCCATAAGAAGTTTACTAACACCCATGCCCTTTCCTTGATGACTGTTATTTATCTTAGTGGTGTGAGTGGTGATCAACAATAACCTTAGCTATTGGCTTTCTTTATTTGACTCTTCAATATGTAGTTCCTTACCTTCGAATTCCTTTTTATGTTGTTCCTCTGGCCTTTTATGTGTCAATAGGTGTTTTAATTTTTTTCCCTGCAAAAATTTCTTCTAGTGCAACTTGTTTCTATGCAAGGACTTCTTCTAGCACTTTAACACCACTTATAGTAAAACTTGATAAATATGAGAGGGAATAAGTTGTAAAGTTACCCTTGAAATGCAATGAAATCCAAAACATTCACCATGAACCATAAAAGAATATAGAAAGAGGAACCCTTAAGGTAGGGTAACACTATCAAATACTCTTTATAGAAGGAATCACTCCATAATCCATGCATTATACAAAATAATACAATCCAACAAATTTTAAATACAATGGGTCTCATGTGTATTTATATGTTCTCATGACTATTCCTAGGGATATATGTAAAATATTGCATATCATTATGTTATTTCCTTTTAATTACATAAACAACCTAGTCCATTATTATGTCTAATTAGATGCATTATCCCCTTGCGTACCTCGGTTTGTACCCTATATTGTCCTCCCTTTGTACATTACAAATTTTCTAAACCTTGGATATGTGTAGGATGTATGAAGGTACAAAAGGTGTTTTTTTTTCCCATAAGCATCCTCATTGGATGACATTTTTATAGCACCATGATATATAGAATTATACCACCATTCTACCAAGGAAATCCATTGAACCCACACACCTTATTGGTCCAATGGAAAGTATCTCATATAAGTCTCTAATAATCTTATTGACCATCTCTATATGAACATCTGTTTGGGGATGATAGGTTGTGATCATTTCCAACTATATACCTTATAATTTAAATAATCACTATCAACATTTTCTAGTGAAGATAGGATCATGAGATAACATATTGTACTTAGGGAGGGCATATAATTTAAAACTATTATCCATGAAGACTTGTGCCACTTGGGTGACTTAAACTAGTAGTGTAATGTATATAAGTAGGCATATTTGGAAATTCTGTCAACAATCACAATGATGGCTGTTTTTTTAGATACTTTAGGAAGGCAAACTATAAAATACATGGAAACATTGGTCTAGATTGTTGTAGGGAGAGATAGAGGCTCCAATGTCCCATGCGTATTCACTGTTTCACCCTTCTTATTTTGACTTATGCCACATTAGAATACAAATGTACGTATTTGATTCTTCATGTTCTTCCAAAATAATGAATGCTTAACCCTTTTATATGTCTTCTAAAGGTTATACTAACCGACAATGGAAGAGGAATGCAATTTTTTCAACACCCTTTATTTTAAAGAAAAGAGTTGCACTTTAACAAATATACCATTTATACCATAAGGTGTTGTACAACTAATTATATCCTAGAAGTGGGAGAGGACCCCTTTTTAGTTGTAAAATGTGTTGGATAATGTTATCTTGAGACATCCATTCATATCACACCTATATAATCCAATATAGCATTCATAAGGATATGGTAAAGAGGAACCAATCCTTCTCATATTTCCTTGAAGAGGTATTGACCACAATGTTATCTTTTCCCTTCTTATAAATGATCTAAAAATCATAGCTTGACATCTTTGTGACCCACTTTTTCTTCTCAAGTAAAAACAAATATTCTTCCAAAAATCAATGCAAGCTCATATGGTTATATTTAACTCAATACATCTCCCATTGGGTTACAAATGACACATACCCTATTATCCATTACATGAGGGATTGTCATCATTTATTTCTCATAGGTAAACTTTCACAAGTTTCTCTCACATAATTGTTTACCATTGAATGTAATGGACATCATTCTTCTATCAAGACCACCTCAATACATTTTCCTAAGGAATCACATTATGAAATGAAATCCTTAGTAAACTCTAATACTTCTAATATAGGGGTAGTACACATACCATTCTTTAAGGCCTAAAAGAGCCTTCTTTACAACATCATCTTCAAGAAATAAATTTCTTTTTAGTAGGGATGTCAATAGGGTGACAATTTTACCATATCTTTGAACAAATATTAGACTACAATATCCTATAAGACTATAGAAATCGTGCAAGACTTTTAGTGTTTGTGGTTGTGGCCAATATATCATTTCCTCCATATTTTTTAGGATCAACTAGCAATGTCAACCAAATATTCCACTTTAGAAGCACCAAAATTGCATTTGGAATGTTTGATGAAAAATTGGTTATTCCTAAGTAATTGTAATGACTAATTCACACGTCTCCCAAGTTTAGCTTATATATTAAAACATCATTAAAGAAGATTCACACAAGGTTGCATAAACGGGCTAGGAAATCTTGCTCACAAGGCTATAAAAGGTGGATGGGGCATTGCAAAGACTAAATGCATCATTGTGAAATAATAATTTTGTTCATGTGTGAGGATTTGTATCTTAGGAATGTTTAGTTCCTTAATATGGATTTGATGATAACATGAAAAGATAATTTTTTAGTGAAGAAATGTTCATTGTGAGACTGTTGGGACAAGAAAGTTCCATGAAACTATGAGGAGAAGTAAGTAACTACAAAGAAGAAAAACAATTTGAGAATAGTGGTGGTGTCTAGAGACACTATTGCACTGTATCATAAATTATCTACATGATCTAATGGTGATATATTGATCTTAGGGGCCATCTATAAATATATTTTGATATGGACCAAATCAAACAACTGTGACACCATTTGTTGTAACTTTCCATAAAATGTGGATCTGAGAATCCTTGCATAGAAAAGGTCAAATCAAACTTCTGACAAGTTGAGGGCACAAGGGCTTGGAGGTTTTGAAACCCCCTCATAAACTCAGTGTGGAGTAAAAAAATTATGTTATATTCCTCCTTTAATTTGTGCAAGTTGCAAGTTGATCTAGTATATTAACACTTTTTAAGAAATATGAAACACTTCCGCAACAATTGATCAAACACAGTCATCCAATCCATATTATTTTCCAAAAAACAAAATCCCAGTTGAACAATTAACTAGTCAACAAGATAGTAAGGTCCAATATATCAGTTGACTAGAAAACAATACATCATTTCTTTTCAATCCAACAATATATGTTATGTCAAGGATCTTTGTCAATCATAATGGTGCACAATCATATTGGTTAACAACATAATAAAATTGATTGCACGAGTCCTAGTCAACATGTCCATCGAGTTGGACATATAGTTAGCTACCAATTGACCACCTAGTTGTAGTTCACTACTAGTTGACCCATCAACCAATAGTTTAATACCTCAATCGAAATAGTAACTTCAATGACACCCCTCACTTGAAATAAATTGGGTCAAGAAAAATTTTAATACCTCCCCCGTAGAACTAAATGAAAAAATAGAAATAAATTAGTCAAAGCATAGTTGATTAACCACCCAATCAAAACTTAATCGACTAGAAACTTCAATCAATCCTTAGTCAACCACTGTCAATTCTTTAGTTACAAGGAAGAGTGGTGTTGTATGATTTTACAATTGAGGAGACACATGTGTATGAAGTCTTGAAGAATCTATTCAACGCATTCCATGGCCACCCATCAATCCATCCATATTTAATATGGATAATCAACATTGGTCCTTGATTTCAACCTTTCACATCACTTACACAAATATCTAAAATAATAATCACCAGTATTCCAATTTTTGGTCTTTTATTTTCAATTCGTATGATGAGCATAGTGATAAGGCACATAGTTTTGGTTTGTTGGAGGAGGGGAAAGGTTTGACTTATCGACAAGATTTGAATAGCCCAACATATCACCAATGCCATCAACAAAATTCTCAACTTCTAGAACAACCAACTCATCAGTCTACCCATCACAATCAGTAGAGGGTTTCTCTTTAGTTTGAATACCATCTGCAACAATTACTTCCTTAGGTTTAACAAGGCTAAGTGTAGACAATGAGACAACAACACTAACTTTATATCCAAGTCTTTCTCTAGATGTTTGTATCTTATGAGTATTAGGGGCATTAATTCCTTGTCCATTTTTTCCAAGTCTACCAATGATATATCACATTATTCTTAGAAGTTAGGATATAATACCTATTGTTCATTTCCCAAAATTAACAAAGGTAATATGGTGAGCATGAAATCTCATCATCATCCTTCTTCTTAACATGCAACAATTGGTGAATGGTGTCATCCTTCTTTATGAGCTATAGTAGAAAGGAATCATGATCTTCCTTCAAGTATTAACATGCATCACATAGTATATTGTTATATGCTTGAAGTGGAGTAGATTATTCATAAAGATCATCAATAGTGGCATGGAAATGGGAAATCTCATCATTCAACTAAGAATTGGTCACTTCTATCTAATGAACGGTGGTCTTCAAGCCATCAATTTTGGCATTCAAAAGAGCCTTCACTTCCTCTTATACATCATCAACCAAGTCTTTTGGATCTTTAATCTCATTAGAAAGGTTCTAGAAAAAATGTTCCATAGTGTTCCCCAAAATATTAATATTCCTACTTTTCTTTGGCATGGAAATATGGAACATAGTAGCTTCATTATTAAGTTGATTTTTTAGGTCTACATTCTTTATTTGCAATAAGGAAATGATAGCATCTAGGAAAACCCCTTCAGTACAAAGTAGATCAATAACCTTCTTCTCATGGAGGTCCCTGAATTACCTACACATTTTGAATGAACTGTTCATTGCACAAAAATTTAGCAAGACACATAAGGCAAAATATATTCTACCAATCCATAGGTTCAATCTTAACTAACATAATAAACCAAGCTATGTTTTTATGTCTCTACCAAGATACCAAACCCATGTAGGGGTCCAAGTCATGAGTAAGAAAATATTAAATATTTATTTTAAGCCTTTGACTTACATTGAAGCCATTTTATGCCATAACTTCAAATACAAAAGAACTTCGTCAAAAATTTATTCACATTGACTTTTGTTAGTGTCCAATGCACTTGGCCCAAAATAAAAGGTGTGTGTGTGTGTGTGTGTGTGTGTGTGTGTGTGTGTGTGTGTGTGCACTTTTCACATGATAGAGGCATACAAACGAATTGAAAATGCCTTGTTGCCAACCATTAAATATGTTCTATTACATTAACCAAGTTTTTTCAACCATGGAGGTTATGAAGAAAGTTGATCTTTGTGATATATATATGTGTGTGTGTGTGTGTGTGTTAGTCAAAACTCATTAGTAATGGACAAGGGAATGGGTCAATGATGATAGCCAAGTCAAAGAAACAAGCCATCATTTAGTTGAAATCTATGTTCAAGTGGATTCCATTAATGAGAGTAGTGGAAGCAATCTAGGGTATGTTCCACCAGTCGAGGGAAAAAAATAGGCACCCAAGTAGTCAAGTCAATCCATGGGTTATCGAGTAGAGATTTCTAGTTAATGAGGAAGCTTGGTATATGGTAGAAAAGTAAGTTTGTAGTCCCTAGTTAAGGGTTGAGTTGAGTCTAGTGTTCAATTTGAAATGCATTCAAATATAAAAATCCAGTGGCATGTCAAGGAGGGCTCGGTCGATAAAATCAGGGTTCGGCTGAATCAAGCTTCAACAATCAATCTTACATGGATCAATGTGATATTTATGTTAGAGGATTAGCTCACAAAATAAAATGACCTATATAATATTTTGTTAGAAAATATCTATGTCACATAGAATAAAAAAGGAAAAGGGTTTCTATGACTCATTAACCCGTGATAGGGAAAAACTTATTAAAATCAATCCCTATATAAAACCATTACCACATCCTTTGGAAAAACCACTTCATGAAAAAATTCACCACTATATAAATCTTATTCCTATTCTTTTGTGAACCCAAGATCACAATATCATGCACTCTCATACTATGTTCAAATAGGTAGATATTAACCGCATAGAATAAAAATGGTCTAAAAATAGTAGTGTTGTCTAGAGACTATAGCATTGAACCATAAATAATATTCATGATTCAATGGTGATCGAATAATCCAAGGGATGATCCATAAATTTGGATATGAACCAAACCAAAAACCAATGGAAACATTTGTTGAACTTTTCCATAAAAAGTGGATCTAAGAATCCTTATGTGAATGTGGTCAATTAAGATTTTCGATAAGATGAGGGTACAAGGACCTAGTGGTTCCAATAGAAACTATAAAATTTTAGAGAAGAATTGTTCTCTTTGAAACTCATCCAAGAGGTCATTAATGAAGAGAAGATGAAATTTATGTAGGGAAAATTTTAAGGATGAAATTTTTTCTTCAAGTTTAGAAACCTTGGCAAATCTTACTAGTCCCTAATATGGAAACCATAAAATATTTGGTGATATTTTTATAAAAATATTCAAATTCCTAATGAATTCATATAGCCTTCATAAAATATTGGTGAATTTTATGATAAAATAGTTTGATAGTATAAAATTTGGGCAAATTCCTTTTACAAAAAAATAAATTAGCGAATCGATTTTTTGGGAAGACCATGGAAAATTAGCCCACTTGCGAATATTAGCCCCTAAAAGTTTCTTTGTAAATTATGTTTTATCGTCAACTTGTTAAGAGAGTGGAAGTCCAAATACATACACCAATTTCCTTCTTTCTCAAAAACCACGGTGACTAAATAATGAGAAGTAGGGATTCATGCTAGGATGGATCACTCTAGCCTCCAATAGTTCATGAAATATCTTTTCAATTTCATTTTTCAGTTCAAAAGGATGTTTATAATGTAAAAATTAGGTGTTAAAATACATGGAATATAATATGGATTGGATCATTATATTATTTTTCATGTATCCTAATGCTTTAAGAGTGGAAAAAGTGGAGGAATCATCTGACGAGACCATTTTTCCCAGTGGATCCTAGTTTTACAAATTGGGTTCTGAAACATTTCATAAGAAATTTGAGGCATAAAATGGAATTTTTAAGGGGTACAAATTTTCCACTTAAGCACACTACCTTTTAGTGTTATTCTACATGTAGATCACAAGGGTTTCACTCAATGAACCTATGACATATCACGTGCTTTTGTGGCATACTAAACAATACCTCTAGAAATAATATTATTTAACCCCCTACCAATATGAACCCAATACACTTTCCAAATTTAAATAACCCCTACTTTCACTAGATATTGTAGGTATCCATCTTTTCATTAACATTTTTTATACCCTTTTATATTCTTTCATTAGCTTTAAGCTCCATTTATTGTACGTGCCAATGTAAAAACCCTTTACCCCCTATTATATGCTCAATATATTATGTTATTTTTTTTCAATATATATCCCCCAATATGAACACATTTGGTACAATATTTATCCCCTAGTGAAACCCCCCTGACATAGATACCTTCCCAACAACACAAGAATCACCTAAATTGGAGTCTACATGAAAACGTTATGCCACTCAGTTGTTGACCTTCCTGTTCTAACCATCATGATTTGAGAGGATGTCATGTCACCCCCCATTGTTCATGGAAAATGGAATAACCACACGATTAAGATGAAGGGAACTCTAGAAGAGTCCATATTGTAACTCTAATTAGGAGTTGGAGGAGTCCAACTTAATCACTATTAGGCTATCATGTTGTGTTATAATCAAACCACTAGGAGGAAAAGGGGTTTCATTCTATTCAATTGCATTTTATTAAATAGATAATAAGAGTAACTAATATTGGATAGGGAGAGAGAAAAAAGAGAGGGTTTGTGCATTGTAGCTTCCCATGGGTTACATGCCTCACTTCTTTGTACTTGCATTCATTTTCCATTGAGAGAAAGATCGCAGACCGACCTCACTTTCCAATTAAGTTTTCTCTTGAAAGGGTTTCCAAGGTTATATATTATGTCAAGTTTTTGTTTGTTAGTTTTTATTTCATTATTCTCTATTTCTACATAAGTATAATTTGCATGCACATTTAATAAACACTAATAAATAGATCTAGAAATCCAAGGAGAAAATAAACCATCATAGTGTATATTTTATAATTTTATAATATATTATATAATAGATATGTTATGACAAATTATCTAGTTGGAATATACATGGTCATTTATGGATTAGAATTTGTGGGATTCATGGTCATGCTCTACATGTGAAGTGGGTAAGTCAAAGAGTGTTTCAAAGACCTGGATATTATTTTGTATGATGAACTCCAAATGTGAGATGACTTTATTAAGGTTAGATATTGAATATTGGATGGTATTGAGTAAGGTAGTAATTCTTGAGTTACCCTTGTTCATAAGTGTTTTTGTATGGTGAAAGTTTATTATTTCTAGTGAACCTACTTCGATACTTTTGAGAGTGTATTGGTGTCTCTCATTATTGAATCTCGTGTATAACTTCTTGAAATCCATGGGAACAAGACCCAATCTATGCAACCATTCTACTCTTAGGAATATGTCACAACCTCCCATTTCAATGGGAAACATGATAGATTTCATGGAATAGTCCTTAATTTAAAATTTCACATTTCCACACTTACCATTGGATTTCATCATACCACCACTAACTATCATTATTTGAAAATTATGCATTAGATGAAAAAAAAAAATATTTCCTCTACTACAATATTATGGATGAAAATGTGGGTTAATACCACCAATGTTAAATAGGAAAACTACATTTTTGTCTTTGATTCATCCTACCAATTTCAAGATCTAGAAAGCTGTGATTCATAAGAAAGAATGAAAGGAAATTTGGGGGTCCTCATAATGATGCTCTAGGGTGTTTGTTTCACAAGGAAAAGGTGAAATCTCTATTAAATCCATCAATGTAGTGATTTCCTTTTAAATTTCCCTTGGCAGGCCTATTTGGGGAATATTTATAACAAGTAATTTTTTTTCTTTACACTAATTCCCATTGAAAAAAATCATAACAATGATAATAAAGGCATCAATATTTCTTGTTTTCTACCTTTTTTCTCATTAAGTTGTGGGCCCTAGGATTCTAAGAAGGAGGTGGAGGAGGAACAAAAGGAGAACATGGTCATGGAACAAAACTGGGTTGTTTGTTATGGGGGTATATCACCACTTGTGCTTATATAGCTAGTTGAGTGACTACGTAGAAAGTAGTGGGTTGAGACATCTCTACTTTTCCTTTATTCTACTACTTTAAAACATTGATAAAACATTCTTTGAAAAAGTATTATTACTATATTCTCTTTGGATTTCCAATTGCTTCTAAAGAAATAAAGTCTTTGATTGTGCTATTTTTTCACAACTTGCTTGATAACCCCAAAAATTAATTTTTTTTTTAAATCAAGCATAGATGGCATACACAAAAAGTTTCCAAGTAATTTCCCCAACAAATTCCTTCTTATGCCATTTACATATCTAATAATGCTCCCAATCCCAGTATAATATCTCCACCCATAGTTTCATTGGATCATTGTCAATACCTTGGAGGGAAATGTAGTGTTCCATTTGGGTAACCCATCTTATTGGTGTTAGATCCATTAGACATATCCAGGTATACCTTAAGAAATATATGCAACATATGTTGTTGATATACTTGAAACAGTAGGCATATCTAATGCCCACCCTCTATGTATTATTTAATAATTGATTATGGCCCCTACACCTATCGCCAATACTCCCTTTCCTTTAGTTAAGCAATAATGGATTGTAGGTGTTCAATGGTTTTATAAACCCCTTTGAGCAAGTTATCAATCTTGGGGACCTATCTTTTATTTTAGAGAGATATATTTTCCAATTGAGTGATCTTGATATCTATGGTCATGTTTGTAATGGTTTCCATGGGACCCTTGGTTCCATATGAAGGATTACCTAAGAGCAATACTAATTAAATCAATGTTTCAAAAGGAATCCTTTGTAGATAAGTCTCCCATAATGATTTGAGCTAACCCCATAAAATTTTTCACTCCTACTATGGTATTATTGATGGCTAAGTATGTATTAAAATAATTTTGAGATTTCTTAAATTCTCAGTTATACGAGAAGTTAGTTGTTTGTGCCGCAACGCTTAGGTTTGGAGGGCCCTAAAAGAAGAATTGTAAACAACTATAGCTCTCTCAAATACTTGAGGCCTTTCAACAATAGTATTTTGTTGATCTTTCATATCACTAAGTAAGGAGGATATACCATAAAATTAACTATACTACTAGACTCCCTAATATGTGGGAGTAGTCCCCTTGAGAGCTTTACACAATTTATTATAGCAATAAAACTATCAATAGGTTTATGTGATCATTTTAGGTCCATCTAGGGAGATTCTTCTATACTTGAAGGTACATAAAAGGTTGAATCCTTATGCAAAATTTATTTGATGTAGTAATATTTGTCAAGCACCATTAAAGGCATACAATGGCAACCAACTAGGTGACTCTATTTGTATTCCTTAAATGCATGTTTCCTTACCATAATTTTACCAACTGAATAACAAATCTCATGTTTAAAGACATTGAAACACATATCTAGCCTAAAAAAAATATTCTTAAAAAATGGGTGTATGAGAAAGAGTTCTAATAACTTGTAGTGTACTTAATCAACATAAATGGTAAATTATGAGAAAAATTAGAAGAAATATAAGCCAAAGAAAGTAAAATAAGAGAAACAATTGTATTGAACCTACATATTATAAAATATTATATTGAAAATTTAGAAAGAGAGTGACATTCATGGGCCTCTTTGAGGGAGAAATCTCCAAATAAGCAGAACTCCAATAAAATGAAATTACTTAACAAACATAGTATAACTTTTTACTCACATAAATAGTTTTTTCACAACCAAATCCCTAACCCATAATGGTCCCAACATTAAATAGTCCTAATTATTTGATAGACTTATTCAATAGGGATGACGCTTTTACATCAATAAACCCTAACTACGTAGTGGGCCTTGTTCAAAGAGGATGATTTTATGCATTAACTAACTATCTACTAGCTAAGAATTGGTCACTTCTAGCTAGTGAAAAATGGTCTTCAAGCCATCAATTTTGGAATGCAAAAGAGATTTCACTTCCTCTTATATATCTTCAACCAGGTCTTTATGATCTTCAAACTCATTAGAAATGTTCTAGAAAAAATATTCCATAGTGTTCCAAAAAATAGTAATATTCCTACTTTTCTTAGACATGGAAATATGGAACAAAGTAACTTCATTCTTAAGTTGATTTTTTAGGTCTACATTCTCTATTTGCAATAAGGAAATGGTAGCGTGTAGGAAAACCCCTTCAGTACAAAGTAGACCAGCAACATTCTTCTCATGGAGGTCCTTCAATCATCTACACATTTTGAATGAATTGTTCATTGCACAAAATGTTAGCAAGACACATAAGGAAAAATATCTTGGACCAATCCATAGGTTCAATATTAAGTAACATAATAAACCAAGCTATGTTTTTATGTCTCAACCAAGATACCAAACCCATATAGGGGTTCAATTCAAGGGTAAGAAAATAATCAATATTTATTTTAAGCCTTTGACTTACATTGAAGTCATTTCATGGCATAACTCCAAATACCAAAGAACTTCATCAAGCGTTTTATTCACATTGACTTTTGGTAGTCTCCAATGCACTTGGCACACAATAAAAGGTGCATGTGTGTGCACTTTTCACATGATAGAGGTATACAAATGAACTGAAATAGTCATAGTACTAGCCATTAAATATGTCCCATTACATTAACCAAGTTTGATCAACCATGGAGGTTATGAAGGAAATTGATTCGTGTGATCTAGTAAACCTCTGGTTGATGTTATATATATATATTATATATATAATATATATAATATATATATATATATATATTGGTGTTCCTCATTATTGAATCTTGTGTATAACTTCTTGAAATCCATGGTGACAAGACCCAATTTATGCAAACCATTTATACTCTTAGGAATATATCATAACCTCCCATTTCAATGGGAAACATGATAGATTTCATGGAATAGTCCTTAATTTGGAATTTTAGATTTCGACACTTACCATTGAATTTCATCATACCACAACTAACTATCATGAACTGAAAATTATGAGTTAGATGAACACTGCAATGTATTTCATCTACTACTATATTATGGATTAAATTGTGGGTTAATACCACCAATGTTAATTAGGTAAACTACCTTTTTTTGTTTGATGCATCCTACCAATTTCAAGGTCTAGAAAGCTATGATTCATGAGAAAAAATGAAATGAAAATTTTGGGTTCCTCATAAGGACGCTCTAGAATGTTTGTTTCACAAGGAAAAGGTGTAATCTCTACTAAATCCATATATGTAGTGATATCCCCCTAAAATATACCTTTGTATTGCCTATTTGGGGCATATTTATAGCAAATATGTTTTGTTCTTTACACTAATGCCCACTAAAAAAAATCATAACAATGATAATAAAGGCATTAATATTTATTATTTCCTACCTCTTTCTCATTAATTTGTGGGCCCTAGGGTTTTAAGAAGGAGGTGGAGGAGGCGCCAATTGAGCACATGGTCATGGAACAAAAGTGGGTTGTTTGTTATGGGGGTATATCACCACTTGTGCTCGTATGGCTAGTTGAGCAATTACTGATAAAGTAGTGGGTTGAGACATCTCTACTTTTCCTTTATTCTACTACTTTAAAACATTGATAAACATTCTTTGAAAAATATTATTCCTATATTATCTGTGGATTTCCAATTTCTTATGAAGCAATAAAGTCTTTGATTGTGTTATTTTTTCACAACTTGCTTGGTAACCCCAAAAAAATAATATTTGTTTTAAATCAAGCATAGATGGCATACACAAAAAAATCCCAAGTAATTTCCCTACAAAGGCCTTCTTATGCCATTTCCATCACCAATAATGCTCCCGATCCTAGTATAATATATCCACCAATAGTTTCATTGCATCATCATCAATACCTTAGAGGGAAATGTAGTGTTCCATTTGGGTAACCCAACTTGTTGGTGTTAGAGCCATTAAATGTATCTAGGTATACCTTAAGAAATAGATGCAACATATGTTGTTGATATACTTGAAATGGTAGGATTATCTGATGCCCACCCTCTGTAGATAATTTAATTATGGAGTATTTCCCTTATGCCTCTCACCAATGCTCCCTTTTCTTTAGTTAAGCAATAATGGATTGTAGTTGTTCAATGATTTTATAAACCTCTTATTGAAAGTTATCAATCTTGGGGCCCTATCTTTGATTTTAGAGAGATTTATTGTTCAATTAAGTGATCTCAATATCCATGGTCATGTTTGTAATGGTTTCCATGGGACCCTTGGATCCATATGAAGGTTACCTAAGAGCTATACTAATTAAATCAATGTTGCAAAAGGATTATTTTAAGATAAGTCTCCCATAATGATGTGAGCTAACCCCATAATTGTTTCCACTCCTACTATAGTGTTACTTATGACTAAGTATGTATTAAAATAATTTAGTTGCTTGTGCTACAACACCTAGGTTTGGAGGGCCCTGAAAGAAAAAGTGTCAAAAGATTTAGCTCTCTCAAATACTTAACTATTTCCAACAATAGTATTTGGTCGATCTTTCATATCACTAAGGAGGATATACCATAAAATTAATTATACTACTAAATTCCATACTATGTGAGAGTAGTCTCCTTTAGAGCGTTGCACAATGTATTATAGCAATAAAACTATCAATAGGTTTATGTGATGATTTTAGGTCCATCTAGGGGGATTCTTATATACTTGAAGGTACATAAAAGGTTGAATCCATATCAAAAATTTATTTGATCTAGTACTACTTGTCAAGTACCAATAAAGGCATACAATAGCAACCAACTAGGTGACTCTATTTGTATTCCTTGAATGCATGCTTCCTTACCACAATTTTACCAACTAAATAACAAATGATTCATGTTTAAAGACATTGAAACACATCTCTAGCCTATAAAAAATATTCTTGAAAAATTGGGTTATTAGAAAGAGTTCTAATAACTTGTGGTATGCTTAATCAACATAAATGGTAAATTATGAGAAAAATTAGAAGAAATATAAGCATAAGAAAGTAATATAGGAGAAACAATTGTGTTGAACCTACATAATATAAAACCTTATATTGAAAATTTAGAAAGAGAGCAATGTTCATCAGCCTCATTGAGGGAGAAACCTCCAAATAAGAAAAAATCCAATACAATGAAATTACTTAACAAACATAGTATAACTTCTTACTCACATAAATACTTTTTTCACAACCAATTCCCTAACCCATGATGGTCCCAACATTAAATACTCCCAATTATTTGATAGACTTTTTCCATAAGGATGACACTTTTGCATCAATAAACCCTGACTACTTAGTGGGTGTTGTCAAAGAGGATGAATTTATACATTAACTAACTATCTACTAACTACCTGGAAGTTCAAAGGTTAAAATAGGAGCTTAATATTAAAGGATGATGTTAGGCATAAGAGAAGAGAGGAGATACACCCAAGAATAAAAAAAAACAAAAGTTGAAGAATATAGAAATTATTTAAATTACAATTATATACTTTCTTAATATTATGAAGTTTGATCTATCTATCTATCTATCTATCTATCTATATATATATAGATATATATATGAAACATTACATTTTATATTCTATTCATTACAGGGTAATATTCTTATTTTTGCGCCAAAAGTTTCGTGGAAAATTTTGGAAAGCTAATATCATAAAAGAGAATTCTTGGAAAGGAGGATCCAAAAATTATGATTCTATCAAAATCAATGAATATTAGTTAGAGTCACTCTATTCATATTAAAAGTATGATTTATATTGCATTTTCTAATGAGATTTAAAATATACACTGTGGTATTAACTAAATTGGCTATAGTACATTTTGTTTCAAATATTTGAACACATGACCTATATAGTAATATTTGAGCATAGAGCCCAAAGATTCACAATAAACTAAAATTAGGATATGTTTTAGGTGAAGATAGACCATGTTGACTAGTCATTTTGTTGGGATACAAATTCTAAAACTTGAAAAGGTATACCAATTCATTGAAAATATTTGATATACTTAATATATTAATAGTTAATGTCAGCAAAAATGAGCATAACCCAATTTAACTTTGTTAAAAGAAGGTGTATTGAGTCAAATTTGTTAGGTTTATTGTACCTGATTTTTAGGCACATGATATTGAAGATGGATACTCTGGTGTGTGATGAAGCATGTTTATTAATAGTTTTTTTCACTTTCTTGTATGGTTTTTAGACCCATGTTATTAATTTTTTTAGTAAATGGTTTTTAGATACGTGTTATTGATATTTTAATAATATAGTGAGTAATGAAATTTGTTTACTAATCACTTTCCCATTTATTATTTCATGTTAGTAGTTTATGTTTTAACAAAATATTTAAATATTAAAAATGATTAGCTTATCTTAATTCCCCTATATTGATTTGATAGCGGTAAAATCTCCCCAAAAAAATTCCATAATTATATAAAAATATTTATATTTTACATTGATATTACACCAACAATAATGAACAACATGCATTATTGTTGTGTAAATGGACAAAATCTATCTCATCAATATACATATTCACTTCTACGTTAATATAAGTGGTGCCAAAGCTCAGAATGACGCCAACTCAACGCAAATGTGATGCCCCAATTGCGTCGTTTTGAAATAAAGAAAACAGAACAGAAAAGACGGAAAAAAAATAAAGTGAGAAAACTTTTGATAGACAGATTTTGACACCAAAACCTGTAGACAACCTTTGAGAGACCAGCCATGTTCAAAGCACTTAAAAACTTGTCAAAGTGAATGGTATTAATTTGAAAGAAAGCTCTCATTTTGAATTACCATGCGCTTCTCGAAGTTCTGCGTCGTGTAATAACAGAGTTCTTTGAGAGAATGACTTCTTATTTTGAAATATTTCTAGATGCAGACTCACCAGCGAGAGTTTGTTTTCACAATGTTTGTTTAGAAACATATTACCGGACCGTCCATGCAGTGTGCTAATCAATAGCAGACAAAGACACGTCCTCTTCCTAACAGAAAAGACCCAGAATCTTATTTCAATCCGGCTTTTATTTTGTTGGTGTAGTTAAACTTTTTTATTTATTTAATATATAATGTTTCGTGAGAGTTTTTAAATTTAATTAGTTAAAATTTGTTTTTGAATATTATTATTATTATTAATATCTAATTTTAAGGGTACAATAAAGTGAGACACCAAATTGGTAAGGGATCTATTTCTGCAAAGATCTGACAGCTAAGTCTATAGAAGCATACATACTCTACCTTCTCTGGTTTTGAATTTGTGACCTCTTAGACCCACTCAAACTTAAAACTTTCACCAGACTCAACAACTTATCAAACCCAAAGCTAAGATCTATGCACACAACATAGGAGCCAAACTCACACACCAACTACAAAGAAGTCAACTCCACAACCCCTCTCAGGCTCAAGCCTCCCTCACTTGCCTCTAGGCTCATAGCTCTCCCCACCACCCTCTATAACATTTTACTAGTCATCTATGTCATCGAATGCATTTGCATGTTGGGATCACGTTGCTCCCTTTGGCCTTTAATGCCCATCACGTCAGCAGAGTGGTGGGCTCGCCCCACGAGACTACCCCTTGTCTATTGAGCCCACCCCCATGAGGGAGTAGATCTTGAGGTCTTTGTTCAACGATGCTATTTTTATTAACATACTATTAAGGTAATGAAGAGATGCTACTTGTTTTATAGGCCTCTAGAAGCATGACCACTTAACATGATTGTTTCCATTGCTTATTATTTAGGATAAGATAGGATAAGCTATTTACAATTTGGAGCTTTCCAAGATTCATATAGCCACAAAAATAAAGGAAAGTAAGCATAAGAGCACCAAGCCCATCACGTCCGCAGAGTGGTGGGCTCGCCCCACGAGACTACCCCTTGTCTATTGAGCCCACCCCCATCTGGGAGTAGATCTTGAGGTCTTTATTCAACGATGCTATTTTTATTAACATACTATTAAGGTAATGAAGAGATGCTACTTGTTTTATAGGCCTCTAGAAACATGACCACTTAACATGATTGTTTCCATTGCTTATTATTTAGGATAAAATAGGATAAGCTATTTACAATTTGGAGCTTTCCAAGATTCATATAGCCACAAAAATAAAGGAAAGTAAGCATAAGAGTACCAAGTATGTTAATTTTATTGAAGGGATTGATTATTCACTTGATTTCTTAAACCATGTGAAAACAAAAAAAAAGTAAAATGTTAAAACATAATCCCAATGCATAAATTTAATGATAATAAAAATTATGATACTTTGTCCAAGCTTTCTTAAAAATCTCACTAGCTTCAAAATGGCGTTCCCAATATTAATGTTACAAAGAATATGTCTCCTCGATCTTAGATTTGAATATGTCACGACCCTGTTAATGTTTGGGGAAAGTCATTGTTGGCTTAGGCCAAATGGCTTATGCCAAGTGAATTTCAAATAACAATTTGTTTAAGTTATATGTGGCCTGCAAGGATGGAATTTGATAGGCAAATTGTTCGTCATGGGGCGATTTGTCTGTTAAATACTGTTAATAAAATTACAAAACAGTCAACATTCTTTGTTGAAATTGTAAAAACAGATAAAAAGGTGTGAAGACCAATAAATTTGAAGCGTTAATCTGGTTTGAAATTCCAACCCTGATTGCCTGGGCCAAATTATTTCCATTTCAGTTTCCATAATTTATGGGTTGCCTGGGCCAAATTATTTATCTTTCAGTTTCCGTAATTTATGTTTCCATAAATGAGAGATATTTTGGCCCAAATTTAGGCGTGAGAAGGAAGATCATGGCTTCACCACAAAATGTAGTGATGTGTAAATGATATGCATGGCACAACTTATGAAATCTTATTTAAAGGCATACGTGAATGCATGGATGAAAATTGCCAAGGCTTCATGGTTGAAACCTGAGGATGCACCGTCCTAGTAAATTTCATAGCACAACACTCACATGCCTATCATCTTTTGCGCAGGTCACAACAATATAGAAATACATCCATCATGAATGAAAGTAGTATTGGTACCAGAAATTCAAGTCATATTGAAAAAGGACACAATCTAATTTATTTATATGCAAGTTAATGTTGTTGTAACCACCCAATCGCCGATACTTAATCATATGAACAAGCACATATATAAATGTTCATCAAATAGTGTTGAGACTTAGAAAGAGGGCATGGTCTTAGTGAGTTTCCTTAAGGCATATGTAAATATGTTGAGTGAAATGTTGCCCAATCGTCGTATTAATTTACGCTGGGCATTCAATTTTTAATCAAAGAGTGAAATGCTCTAATTTTTTCACCAATTATATATATATTTACTTATGGAAGAGTTGTCCATGAATTGCCCAATCACATACACTAAAATAAAAAAATGAGAAGGCATAAATTTTGTATAATTATGTGAACACATACAATAAATTAACCAAAACATACATAGTATATAGCCAAGGACATTTACTTTACAGTCTAATATTCAATTATGTCTTGACTAGTTAAACATCAAGTAAAAAAAAGAATTACATGTTCAAGCATGTTCCATACACAAGTTCTCATAGAGGTGTTGTAACTTAACGTTCATAATTTATAAATAGGGACCAAGCTATTTATCTAGTTAAATTAATTTTTACTAACGATTAGAAAAGGGCTTCATATTGTCTTATAACTCACTACCCCCATGCTAAGTCTAGAGTCCGAGTGTTAAAATTCATTGGTAATATACCAGTTGAGCTGAGCAAGTGATATCACTTGTAGGTGGTTTATCAGTAGTCTAGAAAGCACTCTTGCTTTCTCAATAGCTACAAGCATCATTGGTTTGTCAACCAATTGCAAGCACCAGTGGCTTATTGTACGAGGGGTTTCTCACCCAAAGACAAGCAGTGGTAGTTTTTCAGCGGCAACAAACACAAGTTATTTATCAGTATTAGAAAGCATCCAATACGTTTATTCAATGTCACTCTACAAGCAGGGTTGGAAACATCTAGTAAAGTTGAAGAATGGGAAGTGGTCCAGTGTGGGTGGAATAACTTTCGTGAGTTTTTCCCGGTGCTGGCTCTCCAGAAAATTCTCCATAAATCCCAAAATTAATCCGTTGTTTGAATGTGACAAACATATTTATGAAATTTCACTGCCTTTCATACATGGCCGAGAGGGCACTCTTCACGACCCCCCTCCCCCTTATTGCCTTCCTTTGCAAGTTACCCTTTCAATTCATGAGAAGCGAACAAATTCAGGACGACACCACCAATTGCATTAACGGCCAATTCAGGACGACACCACCAATTGCATTAACGGCCAAGTCTGATCAAAGCAACTCTTCCCAACCACGAGGGTTCGATATTAAATTTGGTGAGATGGGTATGACCGTTCACGTCAGATCCCATCTCCTTAGAACTCTAGTTTGTCATCCCTTCTCCTCATATTTAACTTTTCAGATAACCATAAAAATAATTAAATATTAATTTTATAATTAATAATTATTTTTATTAATTAAAGTTAAATCTTTAATTAATTTTTTTTAAAACATTAATACATTATCACTCTGATTTGGTATGGATTAAAGCATTAATTCATAATTAAAATTACACAATAATTCATACATTTTGGCATCATGATCAAGACACACAGGGATTCCACATTAATAATTTCAGTGTATTAAAACAAAAAATCACCAAAAATAAAATGTTACATTGGGATGCTCAATTATACAAAAATGTTTATAAAGGTCATCATCAATGTAAGGGATGTTATAGTTATGGTGGATGGTAACTTTTCTATATGGACTTCAACAATGTTATTGGGACTATGCTAATCTCCCCAAGTCAAGTTTAAGGGGGGATTGTTAGGGTAGTTTAGGTAAATCTGACTTCGTCATATGGTTAATTTACCGATTGTTGTTTACAAGTTAGTAGTTCTGGTAACTGTGATTTTTTCCATGGTATTATAATGTAATGTAGTCTATTTAAAGGCATGATGATTTCTTTGTAAATTACCTTTTGTCCATAAATAGTAGATCTATTATTCAAAACTAGTTTTCTTGTAAGGGCTCACATATTAAAATATGGTATCCATGTGCTATCAATTGTTATATGTGTGTCATGTATTTGTTTGTCTCTAGTATTTTAACTAACATATTAACATTCATTGAGATTATGATTAGTTTATTAGACCTTAACAAAAGTAAGAGATTATTAAGACTTCTTTAACATTTTATTTCTATGCTTGAAAAGTATTGAGAGAAGAATTTCAAGATTAAAACTAAGGTTGGTATTGTGACAAATATTTTGATATTAAGATCTCATTTAGGGGTATGGAAGTCCCCAAGCGGGGTGAAAGTTGACAAATAGACACCGTTGGGATCTGTGCCACAGCCAGACTAATTATGATAAAAGACAGTGGGAGGCCAACTGACGACCCTCACACATAATCCTTCAGATGCAAGGTGGCAAGGCATGTGATAAAAATTAAATGGTGGAGTAGAGACAAATGAGACAACAAACCACTGGGTTTTTATGCAACAAATTGAGCTTGGTTTGGTGGTATTATAATAGGTCCCTCAAAAATTTCTAGGATGCTTGTGAAGGTAACTCACCAGGTTAGCCACTCCAGTGGGGACGACATCACCCTTCTTTCAGTAGGAAACTGTTGCGGGTCTAAACCCTCATTGTCTTTGTCAAGACCCTATGCTAGGTTGTCTTCTTGAGCATTGACTTCTAGTCAGGACGAGGTCCCTATTGCTAATGGTCTTGTCTTTTGAATAATGGTTCTTTTATCACCTTTGTGGTTGGCAGCGATATAGTATGATGTGTCCTTCCTCAGGCAGAGACAACCCAGCAAAGAAAGGCCATGAGTAGAACTGGGTTAGTGGACAATGACGTGGAGGATGCCATACCTAGCCACACCCAACCAAGGGGCGAGGTTGTAGATCCACCTTAGGCCTAATTCGAGAAGCTAACCAGGCCTACCAGGCCAATGCTCAGCCTCAGATTTGTCAATTAATTTCTAGGTGGGAGTATAATTTAAATTAGTAAGCAGGGAGAACAAATTTGGATATGGAAGAATGAAGGGATCTCGTGCCGGACCCTAGCCATTGCAGAGGCCGGTCTGCTCAATTTAAACAAACAATTTATATTTATTAGTTGATGAAGAACATTGTAGCCAAAGCCTTGGCTATATCTTTTGTTGGAACATCCAAGGCTGAAATAGAATTCCAGGAAATCCATAAGGAATTCCAGCTTATTCAATTTCAAATTCAACAACAAAATGCCCGTCTCAATTGCATAGAGAAGCACATTCCATGCCTCCCTCAGACCGAACTTCCAGGATCCAGTTGTTGGCTTATTGGGCCGTGACCCGGGCTCGGAAGAGTTATTATCCAAACAAATCCCGCAGCTACCGGCCCTTTCGGCAATAGCCTGTGGAGCACAAACTGAGGTCTCACCCGAGGTAGAAGGGTGTTGGAACCAGGTTTTCGCACCCTTGGGATGTCTTGATGTGGTCTAGAGGAGTCACAAACCGTTCTGCGGCCTCACGCTACTCTGTACTGTTATCGGGCTTCACATAGATCCACGCAGGTGCACATTATTATTAATGAGATTATAATAGATCTGATCTTCTAGTTACAGTCTTTAAGCAAACGTTTAACAATGAAACCCAGTTCGTGCAATCATAATTATTTTAAAGACATAAACTCATATAATAGATGCATAAAGCAAAATACATTAGATCCTCGATACTTCAGAAACAACTTATCTTTATTAATATCTTCCGTCAATACAAACAGATCTGCCTTGCGCACTCAGCTGCAGGGGTCAGCGCACACAGTTGCAGAGCCTCTATCTATCTACCAACACCCTTGACTCGGACTTACAGACGCAGAGATTATTTGCTTTACAAACCCATAACATCAAGATCCAAAACAAAACTTACCTCTAGCCATAGAGCCTTACTCTATTTCTACATTCGACTCACTTCCTATTATTTTTCATTATTCTTGGGCAGACAACCCTTTGACTTGACTCGTTACAATTCGTGCTCTGTGTACTTTGCGAAGTCTTTACCATACTTTTACCCAAATTTGTGGGCTTTGGGCCCCAAAACTGTTACGCAGGACCTCCCCTCCCCAACACTAGTGCAAAATATCCAGTGCTTGTTGGCTAATTTGATGAGTAGAAATATGACTTGCATAGTTTGGTTCTCAATTTTTGCTATGTATAAATGAAGGATCTGTAGACTTTGATGTTTTGTCTTAGTTATATAGTCACGAGGAGAATGGAAGACAATCATGTATATATAACGATGTTAGATAGTCTCAAACTCTTTAGTTTTTGGATGGATTATAATGTGGTAAGGTGACCAACAAACTTGGTTTCCTAGTGGGCAGGTTGAGGCTACTTGAACAGATGGATATGGATGTAAAACCTGACAATTTATGTTTGAAATGAAAAGAAATGATCTGCCAAGCTTACCAAAGAAAAATAGGTATATGGAAGGAAATTTAAGAGAAAACATTTTTCATCTTCTATCTTCCAGTGTTATAAAGAAGATAAAATTTTAAATATGAAAGTTTATATTAAAGTTATAAGACTTTGGCGATTCTTATTAGTTCCTAATATGCAAATTGTAAAATGTTTGATGATATTTTTATAAAAATATTTAGTTTTCTAATTATTTTATATTAGTCTACATAAAATTTGGCCAATTTTTTAAGGTAAGATAATTTTATACTCTAAAATTTGGCAAATCAAATTTAGAGAAAATGGAAATTAGTGATTTTTTCTTCAGAAAACCATAGAAAATTAGCCCACCTATGAATATTAGCCCCTAAAATTTTCCATGCCATAAAGATGATATATTTTTTCATCCCACATTATTTTGGGATTTCTCCAATGCCCAATCTTACTATCCATCTTGTGAGATTTTTCTCTTAATTGAGTAATGTTGATTTTCTTCTTTACGCTACTCAAAATAAAGAAATATGTACGATATTTTAGATTGAGATTAAGCACCTTAATATAATATCTTAAATTTCTTTTATCCTCGAATTCTTTATTGCACCGCATATTTTCCTTGAATTTATATGTAATGCTATTCTCTTTGAATTTTTCTCTCTATGCCACTCAAATTAAAAAGATACTCTTGATCTTTTAGATTGGAGTTAAGCATAATATCATTATTATACCACAAATTTTCCTTGAATTTAGATGTAATAATTTTTTATTATTATCAATCTTTTGAAAATTATATTATTATTTAATTCCACAATTAATTATCCAAAAGTTGACATCTTTATGCCATCCCTACTTAAGGTGACAATTTTGCTTGAAATTTGAAGTAATTTTGAGAACCAATGATTATCTATGTTGTTAATTTTATTATTGTGCGTTAAGTACCTCATCATAATTATAACCTTAACAAAGAAATGCTCACATTTATGAAAATGATAAAATAAAATACAATAATTATAAAACTCTTTTAAATTAATTAATTTTTCTCAAAAACTATTTAGACATAATGTATTATCAGAATATCATATCATATAATAATATAATAATAATAATTATATTTTTCTCTCTCCTAACAAATTGTATCTCATAATACATTTGATTTTATTAATCGAATGTATATATAATTTTTTTAATTTAATATATAATTTTGGAGTTGTCTTTAGTGTGATTTTTTAGATTTTCTGGTGCAAATCTGGTGGAAAATTTCAAGGTGAAATCTTGATTTAAGTTATTTAAAACTGGTTTTTTAATTGTATATATGGATTCAACACCCTTAAAAACCTTTAAGGTACTTAGATTGTGCAGGGATTACCCATCAAACTTGTGAATTCAATAAATTCCTGCCAAATTTTAAAAAAATTAGACCTTAAAAACCCAAAAAAATTTTCAAAAAAATCACACTAAAAACAACTCATAATTTTTTTTTCTTAATTCATTAAAAATATCATATCCCGGCTAATAATTTAAAACTGGTATTGACACCACCAATACCGCTCCATAGATAGAATAACTTACTTTGGACAAACTTTGGACAACTTGCTTGATATTGACACTACACGCTTGGAGAGAATAATTCATTTAACCAGAGCTTGGATGACTTGCTTGATGTTGACAACACGCACTACCACCGAAAAATAGAAACTTTCATTCAACAAGGGAAAAGCGTTTAATAACATAAGGGTCCAGAGAATTGAAACATTCATTTAACAATCATAATAAGTTAGACAGCTCGCTGGATTTCGACACCACCACGCATTTTCATGATTTTCCCATAGAATGGAAACAATAATTTTTTAATAACATAATTGTGACTTCAAAACACGTGAGAGCAGTCCTCTCACCGCCAAAATGTTTTTTTGTAAGAATCTTGGAAAGTAGGCGCCATTCAAATTGGTCAAATGACTCTCGAGCAAGGGTAATGTTTTTCTTCTGCTTAATGAAGAAAAAGCACATTCCAATGGCACATAAACCCATGTTTTCAATGCAAATGATGTGAAAAGATATAGTCATCTTCTCTTGGAAAAAATTAATTAATAGACACCCAATGCTATTTCTCAAGTCAAAAGGAAAACTAAAAGAAAATAACGAATTTAATTAATAATGGGATTGGATTGAGGTGTAGTTTAACTTATAGGTGGAATAGTTTTTTAATCCAAATTTATTAAAATTTGGCAATATAATTTTAAGATTTTTTGTTGTTTAAATTACATTTTTGAATGCATAAATAGATTCAGTAATCTTGAAAACCCTTGGAGCACTTGAATTATGCATATTAAACAATTTAAACTTAAATTTCTAAAAAACTTTGTCAGATTTTAATTAAAAATAACAAGAAAAATGATCGTGAAAAAAGTCATTTCGTTATAAGTTAGGCTACACCATTGGGTTGGTGTAATGATTTCTATGGTTAAACAACCATTGGCATGACATCACAAATATCACTAGTAGAATTTGAGGGTTCCCACATTTATTTTTAGTGGTACTCTAGTAAATTTGATGTCTATTAATGGATTTTATTATGAGTGATTAATATAAAATATTAATAATTTAGTTTTGATTTTGGACTATATTTGATTTGATTATGTGTAGATTTAAAGTGACATTTTAATGATAGAGTTCAAGTTATATAAAGTTTAAATAAATGATTGCATTTGAATATGTTGTAAATGTGTTTATGGATTTTTAATCTAAAGTTTAAGGTTATGGTTCATGTAGTGAATGGTTAGACAGGTAAGATGTAAAACTATTGCTTTGGAACATGAGGTAGGTTTGTTGCAATGAGCTTAAGCTATGTAAATGTTAATGTTGTAATATAATGGTTCAAGATAGTTGTAGATAACATGAGAGAGACTATGATTCCACTAGAGGAAAAATGAAAAAGAACCATAGAAAAGTATATTATCTATTTCTAGGTGTCATCCTTAAGACTCATCTATTTACCAGCATTGGTCTTATGTAAAGAAAATCCATCCCCTTTGACTTAGAAGTCTTCTTACATAGTTATGGACACCCGAGTTAAGTATACTCATTAGAGGAATTTCAAGAGTCCTACATTCCTCTTGTTAGAAGTAATGTCAACCATAATTTCCCCCAATTTTCTCAATGTCATTAACCCTTGCATTCTCATGTTCATTCTCTACATTGTTCACATATTTTTCTTCACAGTTAACCATGGATTAATTTGGAAAATTGACTAAATCAACTGTTGGGTCTCAGTTTTGTCTTATTTTTTAATTTATTTCTCTCATGTCGTCAATTGGCTAAATGATTAATTTCGAAGAGTGTTTGTTACTTCTTTGTTTTAACAGAATTAAAATAGCATTAATGAGAGTTTAATTAAGGTTTGTATGTTGCAAGATTAAAACCGGTTTAATTATACTTTGGGACGTGCCTGCACCATTGCATTTACATTCCTACTCCAATTGGGATCCCTGCACTAATTACAGTAGCTTCCTGGACTATGTTGAACTCAAACTTGGTCTTATGCTCTGTTCGTGAAGGAAGTAGTATTTTGAATTGTATCAGCTGTTGACCTATATGATTTTGTTCCTTGGCTTGCTATAGCACATATGGTATTAAAACATTTAATCCCTCCATAAGAATAATGTGTGGTTGTCTATCAAAATCTCTAATGAACCATCCCAACAGTTGGCCCTTCAACAAGCTAATGAGTTCAAAGGTTTGGCTTGCCATTGACAAGTATTTTGAGATTATCAAAAAGCCCATGGATTTGGAAAAATGTGGAATGGTCTCATCAAAATGGAGAGAGCTAAAATGCTTTGACAAGAAGAAAACACCATGGCTTTTAGTCCTCATGCATTCTCCTATGTACAACAAAAATAGTTGCCACTACATGAAAGGAGAAAGTATGTGTGTTGTATTTGAGCCATGGTTTGTCAAATACAAAGTTGATGTTGTGTTTGCAGGTCATGTTCATGCATATGAGCAATCATATCGGTATTCAAATATAGCATATAATATTACAAATGGAGATTGTTCACCTACAAAAGACATATCGGCCCCAATCTATATAACTATTGGTGATGGTGGAAACCTTAAAGGGCTGGCTAGAGTCTTCACTGAACCACAACCTGCATACTTAGCTTTCTATGAGGCTAGTTATCACCATGCTATGTTGGACATCATGAACCGCACCCATGCCTATTATTACTAGAACCGCAATGATGATGGTGTATTTGTGGCATGAGTTTCAATTTGGTTGCACAACCGATATTGGTCGAGAAAACTCCAAACAAATCCAAGGAACATACCAAATGAAGCTCATGAAAACATCAATACTAACCACCAGAAGACGTGGTCTGTATCATAAAAAATTTACGAAGGAGAACAAAGATTCCCTAGGGTATTGAAGGACATATTGTGAAGTTATGAGTTGTGATCCTCTGCATCGCGTGTTCTGTGTGGTTTGCTGAGCTTTGATGCAAATTTTTATGTTGGAAATAGAGCTCTGCCAAATCTGTTCAACTTTACGGTCAATACTTTCGAGAGTATCCTCGGCTCCATTGGCCTTGCTCCAACAAAGAAAAGAGTTTTGAACATACTCCATGATTAGAATGGAAGGGCAACCACATCAATGGTGGAGTCAACGCAATGCTCTGCCCTCATCTATGCCACGTGGTTATGATACAGCGTAGCACCCATCCTATGTGCAGTCCAACAATAGTACCGTTCTAGGAAAAGAGGAACGATTCGCCAGAATCATCCTTGTTTCGACATTCAATTTTAAACCAACTTCATCCATAGAAAATTGTTGAGATCTGCTAATCGGCTAATTAAAAAGGCCTAGTTTGTAATTCAAAGCTATATAAGAGATCGCCAGGAGCAAGAATGATGTTAGAAAATTAGTTAATTAATTAGACAACGATCCAGCCAGGGACAAGCACAGGAGAGGAAGGCACAGAAGGGAAGAGGAGTTGTCCCAATGTAGCCTCATGCAGATCACAACTGGTGGATCACTTCTTGACTTGCTGGAGCTGAGCATTGTCTGCGTGATGTAAAAGATTGTGTTCTTTTGGAATTAATTGAACCAATTTTTATTCATGCTTTGTCTATTCATCCATTGCATCTAATGAATCTAATCACTATGTGAACCAGGTTAAGAAAGGGTGTGAACTGGTTGGGTTAGCCTCCAGACCAGCTCGACACCACCCTACAGTTATTAAACTTATTAGCATTTAGATTATTATTTACTATGTAATATTTTTAGTCTTTTTTCCTTCTTCAAGTCAATGTTATTTAATTTGTTGTAACGTTTTCCTTTCAACTCCAAACTTCATGATATGCTGCATTAAGAAATTATTCCTGTACTTGAGATTTGTGCTTACAGTGGGGATATTTCTTCATATCAAATTGTTCCCCTCTAGTTGTTTTTATTTACAAGATCCGCTTATGCGTTGATGAACTGTAATTGATTTATATTCCAGAACATGAAAACGATGTGAGTAATTATGGTTTTGAGGTATTGACATATTCATTTAAACAATGCTTACAAAAACCATATGATACTTGTATGTCGCGGAGCTGATATGAATGAAAACAAATTGCGAACAATAATATTTACTTTCCTTTAACTTCAGGACAATTTGCAAGATTTATTTTTAGGACAAGGAAGGCGAGATTCGTATTAACTTAATATCCTTCATAAGTTTATTTACACAATACATTTCCTTGTGATGTTGCTGATGCTTCCAAGTTAACTTTACATAGAATTAGTGCAAGTAGAATGGTTTGAATTGCTTCCAACATTTACAATATTTTTGTTATTATGCTGACACTGCTTCATTTCTAGTTCATATTTCCCTTCTATTAGCTTGTAATTAGAATTTCCTTTCACATTGTTAATTGCCTCTTATTTTCCACATCATTTGATTGTTTAGATTGTTGTTTTCTTGAATTCTTTTTTAGTGCAAGATTTCATTTATTGATGATATTAATACGCAAGATAGACTAGCATTTGTTTTGCAGGTTGCCATGGGGCTCTCTCTGGCATTACCAGTGCTATGTATCGAAGTTCATGAACTATCCAGATTGAAAAAGTAAATGTTGGTACATTTATAGACCCTATACTACACCCAACATTTTGGCATCGTTGTCGGGGAGGTGCTCAGGGGATTGACCTTGGTGATTTTCTGAATTTGGTTTTTTTCCTTAACCTAGTTTCTCTTGCAATTTTATGTTCTTTGAATTCATTTCTTTTTTTGCATTGTTTCTTTAAGGTTCATCATTTTCTTTAATGTTGTAAGAACCCCCCACCCACCCTACACATATATATACACCATTCATGTGTTAATGAATGTACCATTGGGCTTGTTAAATACAGGAGAATGGTATTTTGAGGAATCATTCAAATGAGGAATTTTTATACTGCTACAAAGACATATAATTCATCCGATGAAGAATTAACAAGTGAAGATTTTAACATTTTAATTAAACATAAAAATGATATTATTAAATATTTGATTTCAAAATTGGATGATTTGTAGGAAGAGTGGGAGCATGATGAAAACCCACCGCTTATCTTTTACATCAATTGTAGAAAGAAACACCTCCTTGGAAAGTTTCCACTTAGTAGCATGAAAATTTGCAAAATTTGTGAAGAGGATCATCCAACAAAATGTTTCCCATTACTACCAGGATTACTAAAGGTACTTAGGAAATCAAGTAAGGAATCAAATTGAATACCAGGTATAACTCAAAACCCATCACCGTTTGATACTTGGAATAATTTTTATTATCCTAAGCAAGTTCCTCAACATGTTTATAATCCTACAGTTTCATGGCAAACTTTTAATCCTCCTCCAATTGAAGACCTTGCTTCATGGCTGTAGTGGCCCTCTCCTTGGCCCTCATCCTCGAGCCAGATATCACCATGGCCTCAAGAATCATTTGAATCTTTATCTCTAGGGAACTATCCCTTGCAAATTCACTCATACGAGCACCAACAACAACCACAATTTATTTCCAATGCACCATTAAGTTATCCTCCCCCATGGTCTCATCCGCTTGTGTAACATTACCCTAACCTCAATCCTTACCCTACTCCTTATCCTTACCCATACCCTAGATCTCATTCAAACCCTAATTGTACCCTAACCCTAGTCCATACCCTCATCCATACTCTAACCCTAGTCCAAACCCTAATCCCAATCCAAACCCAAACCTTAGGCCAAGCATTAACCAAAACCCTAGCCCAAACCATATCATAAAACCTAATCTAAACCATGAGGTTGTACAATAGTTGGAACCACTTGTTCTTCCGGTTTATTCCCATGTTGAACAAAATACTACATCTTCCATGTTTGAAAAGGGAATGAATTTCGAAACTTCCCCCATTACCGCAGAACATTCACCCCAGGAAGTTATCATTCAAAAACCACTAGAGGAGCAGTCTTTCATTGGAACTTGTTTCGAAAATGTTGTTGAAACTTGAAACCCTAGAATATCTCTCAACCATTCTTTTCAATTTGAAAATCAAATATTTGAACTTGAATTTAAGGGATTTACCTTTTGTCTTTCACCAGATTTTTTGTGCCTCTAGGAGAGTGACTATCAAACTGTGGAAGACTTGCATCAATTGGAGAATCGTAAATATGTGGATTCCATTGAATCCTGGTTTTGAGCAGTCATCAAGCCACCTTATTTCCTCATCGTTTAGAAACTCTTGGTACCATGTCAATTGAAGCAATTGGTTTCTCACGCTTTGGTATATCGTGAAGTCTATTCTTTAAAACTAAGTACGAGTATAATCAACATTTTGTTACGCACATGGCTTCATTGGAAGTATACCTTCACTTAAAGGTGATATTTTTTCTTTAGAAATAGGGTAGGATAATAGGAGAATAATTAATAAATATGTATAATAAAACTCTTGAACTCGTGATTCCCGTAAAGAACAACTTTTGAAATTTCTATTACCATGCACTCTCATGGTAAGACTTTTCAGAAGAAATTTACACGTAATACCTCAAATTTTAAAAGTGACTTTGATTGTTGATCAATATGTCAATCAAGGATATTGTTTTAAGTTACATGTAATGCTTTTTCCTATTCTAACAAACTATCATCCAAAAAATCCTTTCAAATTCCTCTTTGAAGGGACCGATGAAAAACCTCCTATGGTGGACCATGCCTACAAAACTATAATAAGCTTTCATAAAGAACCCTAGCATGATCAACTCAAGAAATATTTTTGGTCATTATCCAAGATGTTTTTTTGATAAGTTCTTAGGGTAGCATGGCCAACTAGTAAAGGATAGTAATTAATTTTTTTTTACGTCATCCTGCATTCTTAAGGAGTAGATATTCTTCCCCACTTATTAAGTAACCCATATGAGGTTAATCATAATCAAAGTTTTTTTCTAAAAAACATAAACAAATTAATTGAGGGATAGGAGGTCTCGCTGCGAGCCGACCTACTATGATCATGGATCCTAAGGAGAATGACATTACTGCATTGGTCACCAAGCCATGGTGATGGATTTTAGTTGAAAAACTGGAAGATGAGAGGTCTCATCATGAGCCGGCTTGTTCATTCTTGCTAGTTCTCATGAATGGCACTGTCGATAGCTAGTTACCAAGGCAGAACAATGACCTTCAATTAACTTATAAAAAGAGAAAAAGTAAAATGCTCTTAAACGACCTTGAATCTATATCTAATAGGTGGGAAAAAAGAATTTAATAAGGGTGAAAGGTACCCCTATCAAGGCTATGGACGCTTGCTGGTAGTAGGGCCATTCCTGTGGTATTAAAGTTAACTCTACACTATAATTTACTCTGTTTTTTTTGCCTTTCCCTAAACTCATTATTAGTCTCTTTGAGAATGGATTTAAAAGCCTTCCATCATTATGCCTTGAAGTTCTATCTTTTTGGAATGATTTTTATGGATGTGAGGACCCTTAGTACAGGTAATTCATTGTGCCCAGACAAAAGGAGCTTCAACTATACATGGATAATGGTAAAATGATCACCCTGGGAAGGTATTGCTATGGATTTTAAATCATGTCACTTATACTTACAATGAGGATTTTAAAGTGTAACTTCTGATTAGCGATGCGTTCGAGATATTTTTTTTTTTAAATTTTAAAAGTTGGCTATTTTTATTCAAGTAATAACGCCATCCTTGCAATTTAGTTTTTCCATGACAATTTTCGTTTTAGATTCTCTTGGAATCAATTTAAACAAATAAAGAGTCTAGCAGACACTCTGTTTTTAGAGCAAGCTTTAACTAGCGTAGGAAGTGTGATCACGCAAAATTGCAGGAACATCATTTCGAACTCCTACAAATATTTCTAATTTTTTTTTTTTGCAAGGAAGTGATAGTACCAGATTTCCTTGCATGAGGACATGCAAGATGGTCAGCATGGGGGGATGTTGGGTCTCAGTTTTGTCTTATTTTTTATTTATTTCTCTCATGTTGTTGATTGGCTAAATGATTAATTTCGAAGAGTATTTGTTACTTATTTGTTTTAACATGATTAAAATAGCATTAATGAGAGTTTAATTAAGGTTTGTACGTTGCAGGATTAAAACTATTTTGATTATACTTTGGGACGTGCCTGCACCATTGCATTTACATTCTTTCACCAATTGGGATTCCTACACTAGTTACAGTAGCTTCCTGTACTATGCTGAACTCAAACCTGGTCTTACACTCTGTTCATGAAGGTAGTGGTGTTTTGAATTGTATAAGCTATTGACTTATATGGTTTTGTTCCTTGTCTTGCTATGGCACATATGGTATCAAAACATTTAGTCCCTCCATAAGAATAATGTGCGCTTGTCTATTAATCTCTAATGAACCATACTAGTAGTTGGCCCTTCAACAAGCCAGTGGGTTCAGAGGTTTGGCTTGGCATTGACAAATATTTGGAGGTTATAAAAAAGCCCATGGATTTTGCAAAATGCAGAATGGTCTCATCAAAATGGAGAGAGCTAAAACGCGTTGACAGGAAGAAAACACCATGGCTTTTAGTCCTCATGCATTCTCCTATGTACAACAACAATAGTTACCACTAGGAAGGAGAAAGTATGTGTGTTGTATTTGAGCCATGGTTTGTCAAATACAAAGTTGATGTTTTGTTTGCAGGTTATGTTCATGCATATGAGTGATTGTATCAGTATTCAAATATAGCATATAATATTACAAATGGAGATTTTTCACCTACAAAAGACATATCGGCCCTAATCTTTATAACTATTGGTGATGGTGGAAACCTTGAAGGGCTGGCTGGAGTCTTCACTAAACCACAACCTGCATACTCAAATTTCCGTGAGGCCAGTAATGGCCATGCTATGCTAGAGATCATGAACCGCACCCATGCCTATTATTACTGGAACCACAATGATGATCATGTATTTGTGGCATGAGATTTAATTTGGTTGCACAACCGATATTGGTCGAGTAAACTCCAAATGCATCCAAGGAATAGACCAAATGAATCTCATGAAAACATCAATACTGACCAGCAGAAGATGCGGTTTGTATCATCAAAAATTTACTAAGGAGACCAGATATTCCTTGGGGCATTGAAGGAAATATTGTGAAGTTATGAGTTGTGATCCCCTGCATTACGTGTTTTGTGTGGTTTGCTAAGCTTTGATGCAGATGTTTATGTTGGAAATAGAGCTCTACCAACTCTATTCAACTTTATAGTCAATACTTTCGAGATTATCCTTGGCTCCATTGGCCTCGCTCCAACAAAAAAAGAGTTATGAACATACTCCACGATTAGAATGGAAGGGCAGCCACATCAACGTTGGAGTCAACGCAATGCTCTACCCTCATCTACGCCATGTAGTTATGATACAACATAGAAACCATCCTACGTGGAGTCTAGCAACAACACCATTCCAGGAAAAGAGGAATGATTCGCGAGAATCATCCCTGCTTTGACATTCAGTTGTAAACCAACTTCATTCATAGCAAATTGTTGAGATCTACTAATCAGCTAATTAAAAAGGCCTAGTTTTTAATTCAATGTTATATAAGAGATTGCAGTCAACAAGAACGATTAGGTAGAAAATTAGTTAATTAATTAGATGACGATCCAGCCAAGGATAGGCGCAGGAGAGGAAGGTGCAAAAGGGAAGAGGATCTTTCCCAATGTAGCCTCACGCAGTTCACAACTAGTGGATCGCTTCTCTTGTCTTGTTCGAGCTAAGCATTGTCTACGTGATGTAAAAGGTTGTGTTTTTTTGGAATTAATTGAAGCAATTTTTATTCATGCTTTGTTTATTCATCCATTGCATCTAATGAATCTAATTACTGTGTGAACCAGGTTAAGCGAGGGTGTGAGCTGGCTGGGTTGGCCATTAGACCAGCTTGACACCACCCTACAGTTCTTAAATTTATTAACATTTAGATTATTATTTATTGTGTAATACTTCCAGTCTCTTTTCCTTCTTCAAGTCAATGTTATTAAATTTGCTGTAATGTTTTCCTTTTAGCTCCAAACTTCATTGATTTGTTGCATTAAGAAATTATTCCTGTACTTGAGATTTGCTTACATTGGGGATATTTCTTCATATCAAATTGTGCCCCTCTAATTGATTTTATTTACAAGATATGCTTATGCATTGATGAGCTATAATTGATTTATATTTCAGAACATGAAAACGATGTGAGTAATTATGGTTTTGAGGTACTGACATATTCATTTAAACAATGATTAAAAAAACCATATGATATTTGTATGTCGTGGAGCCAATATTAATGAAAACAAATTGCAAACAATAATATTACTTTCCTTTAACTTCAGGATAGTTTGCAAGATTTATTTTCAGGATAAGGAAGGTGAGATTCATATTAACTTAATTTCCTTCATAAGTTTATTTACACAATAAATTTCCTTGTGATGTTTTTGATGCTTTCAAGTTAACTTTACATAGAATTAGTGCAAGAAAAATGGTTTGAATTGCTTCCAGCATTTACATCCTTTTTGTTATTATGCCGACATTGCTTTATTTCTAGTTCATATTTCCCTTATGTTCGCTTGTAATTAGAATTTCCTTTCGCATTGATAATTGCCTTTTATTTTCCACATGATTTTATTGTTTGGATTGGTGTTTTCTTGAATTCTCTTTTAGTGCAAGATTTCATTTGTTGATGAGATTAATACGCAAGATAGACTAGAATTTGTTTTGCAAGTTGCCAGGGTCTCTCTCTAGCATTACTAGTGATGCATCTCAAAGTTCACGAACTATCCAGATTGACAAATTAAATGTTGGTACATTTATAGACCCTAGACTGCACCCAACATCAACACCACAAAGAGAAAATTGCAAACCTTGCATGAAAGATAGAAGATAATTAGTGAGCACATAGGTTTGGAAGGTTACGAATCCATAACCCATAATGCATTTGATTCTATTCAAATACTTGAGAGCCAAGTAATGTTCTTGCATGCAATCTTTAGAAGGCATATTGCAAATTTTACTCTTCTAACCACATTGAAAAGGACTAAAGGGAAGAATATTCTTCATGGATTAATATTTGAAATGGGAAGATATTCCTTGTGTTGTGTAGGGTAATGGAAGATAGTGATATGGTTGTTTGATGGTTAGCTGAGATATGAGCAACTGACATAGGCGCATATGGGTTAAATTGAGAGAAATAGAATTGTGCGTTTTGTTACTTCATCTCGGTGACCTCATAGTTCATCTTGGAGGTAGTTTCTTCATTAGATACCAATGGTTGGGTGGAGAATTCATCTTATGCAACTAGCTTCTTGGATCAACTTGTATTAAAAGTAAGTGTTTTATCATTGTTTATGAATATGTGAAATTAATGCTATTAATTTTATTAATAAAAATATATGTGTTGCATCCTTTTAATGTACATAATGAATGCACTTTAGTTAATTTCAGTCCTTCCGAATAGGTCTATTTAGTGTTGTTGTGGAGATACAACTTATGAGAGTTGAAACCAGGAGTGTTAAATCGAGATGCCACATGTTAAAGATAAGCATATAAAACTATTTTTAAGTATGTGGATATAAACTAATATTTTTTCTAGCATATAATTATAATATTTATAGTCATTTTATCATGTTAATAAAGATAATTCATATTACTAAATTATTTTTTTCATGTATTTAGTAATATGTCTCTTTATGTAGAATAAGGATGACCTCGTTGACATGATTCACAAAGAGTAGTAATGCTATGAAGATAATTCTATCTTATATGTTTGGTGACATTTGTTTTCTATAAGACAATCAAGTCTTTGATTAGAAAAGTCTAATCTCCTATTTCCACTTTCTTGCTTTTTTCCAAAACATTGTTTCTAAAAAAATCCAAAATTATAGATTGGAAATTGAGTTATACATTTCACCCCAATCAATGTACTAATTCAACATAATTGTATTTTCAACTATTCTATATAATTTATGTACACTTCATGTTCTCAATCAAACCAATTTCTTTGAAGTGCTTTACAAGTATCTCCTTAGCAATCATGTCTAAAACTATAATCATAGGACAACATATATTTATATACATATGTATTTTTTCTATAAAAAAAGAAGAGTAAGTAATTTCTATTCATAGAAACTGCATTTAACATGTGCATGTTTTAATTTCATAAACTATAGATTTATCTTGCCTAGTATCACTTCCTCTTGATCATGAAACAAATAATAAATAATAGTTTTCCATCTTACTAATAAACCCATACATAATTTATAATTATCACTTCCAAGGTTTATAAAACAATCACAATTTCTAATAATCACTTCCAAGGTTTATAAAAAAATCGTAGAGGTAGACCATAATAAAAAAGGACCATCTTTAAAGTCAAACAAATTTCAACATATACCAACAATAACAAAAGTAAGAAAAATAGGCCTTACAATCAATTATAAAAAATACTTTGAAATTAAAATATGAATGAGGATATCACTAAATTGCCATCTCTAAAATCCTCAAGGATAAATGAACCTTCAACTACCTATTCTAGCTTCGTCAATAGAGCATCTACTTCCACACTTAATTCTCTAGAAATATGAGGTAAATTAATAGTTGAAAAGGAATTTTCGACCACTTTCATCGAATATATAGTAGGCCTAAGAGTGCTATTAAATACTTTTGATAGCCCATTCATCCAATTAATGGCTAAACTAGAATAATCAAAAATATGAATATCCTTAACATTTTTCTTTCTAATGCACATTTAAAAGGCAATTTTAAGGACATGAATTGAACATAGTTGTTGGTCCCTTCCCCTAAATTTTTTTTGAACTTGACACATTGAACATTTCAAAGATACAAATTCCACTAAGACTACTAAATTTTGGGGGGATTTCTTAGCTCCATAATAAAGCCCCATGCTCGGGATCATCTATTGCTAGTATTTCTATTTTCTTAAGGATATATTGCATAATAGGTACACTATAGCTTAAAGCTATAGATATGATATGTGAGGAGCATCAAAAGGTGAGAACGTATTTCTCATAAAAAAATTGAGAATTTCTTACAATTAGATAACTCGAATAATCATGCAAGAAAAAGGCTTGAAATCCTTAAGTTCTTATTTTTTACCCAATTTCTAAAATTGTATTCCATAGGTTCTCTTACAAATACATTTTTATACTATTGTTATATTGTCAATAATAAACTACATTTGTGCACATAAGAACATTTAATAAATAAGTAAGATATTGTTTCTTAGTGTTTCTACACAAGATGTATATCCCCAATCCTTGTCTACTTCTTTGTTAGTGTCCTACTCTCCCTACCCCATAAGTATATATGTAGGTTTCTATATATTTTTATATAAGATGTACATCTCTAGTAAATAAGGTCCATGTAGTAGAATGAAAGGAATAAATATAAGAAGGATTTTTAGAGGATTCTACCTACTAAAAAGTTCATCCTCTAAAATGTTCCTAGGAGGTAAATAGTACTATATGAAGAAGGAGAAGAAATCTAACAAGATGTATTGTGAAATTATTTGTAATCAAAGATTTTCTAAATTCGAGGTTTTCCTCTTGAACAAATACTTGAATATTGCATCCAATAACAAAGGTATAACATTTTTGGTGCTATTATGGTTCTTTATTTCGCTATTGTGATTGTAATATGCCTTTTCAGTGGTAAATATGGGTAAAATCTATTATTTCCACTCTGGATCTTTCAATTTGCCAATAAAGAACACCACAAGTGGTATTATGCCACTTTCTTAAAACACACACACACACACATGTGTGTGTAGGGGCGTATGTGCACACACACATTAAAGGCTAGACATGTGTTTTGACATCTATAACTAACATAGTAATTTGTCATTGAGTGGGTAAAACTATGGAAAGAGAAGCATACAAATAGGAAATACAAGAGTTTTCACCTTGTTAGACACCCTTGTAATCCCTATTGGTACCCTTTCTAGTAGTACCACATCAAATACAACCTATATACGTAGTTTCACTTCCACCTACCCTTGGTTATATCAAAAGTCTTCTAGGTTTCCTAAAAATAACTATAGATAAGCTAATTGGCCATTTAGATGTTATAGTGGCACTAAGAACAACACACATGAAGATTACTCTACATTACTCGGGTAATTAGCTAATATAGTTAAGGGTTTTATTGAGCCTTAAGAAATTAGGTTGAGTACTATTATTGGACCCCACAAGTATATCAAATAGATATAACACCTAGCACTACCTTTTCCTCAAGACCCTTGAAACCTTACTCTTTGTTGTTAATCCTAGAAACTCGCATAACATAATCTATCTTGAAAATTAATGCATTCAATCACTAGAAACATTGCTTCCTACTATCAGTCAATGAAATTCCTATATAAACTAAAGTAGCAATAATTTAAGAATTATTGGAGTATTATTTAGGTAGGAGTATAATTGCATAGAAGTTTTAAAAAAATTAAAAATAAAAAAATATTACTTAGGTTGGAGTATAACTACATAGGAGTTAAAAAAAAAAGGGTCCTCACCACACCCTTATTTAGAACATATCTCAATAGAATCCTTGTGTCACATTGATCATCATCATCATACATTCTCTGATAAACATTTTTTATGTATGCACCCACCCCATTACCTAGTAACTATCACGATTGACCCAAAAACAAGCATCAATCACTTTGTTACTATTGTCCTATAACATTTTTCTTGTGGAACCCCATTCTTATGGCTACTAGAGACCATTATCTATCTAAGTGTCCACCTTAGAAACTCTATATGAGGAGTTTTAACACTAATTAATCCATAACCACTCCCGTTTTGAGAGAAACTTTATTTTTACCAATGTTATGCTTAATAAAGTAGACTTAGTCCTAAAACAACTAACTCATGAGAATGCACAATCAATTCAAAGAAAAAACATCCTAACTAAATGGAGTTGAATCACCCAATCCCATGGGGCATAATTATCACCAATTTTGTTTTGATATTATGAATGAAATGTCATATTGACTCCCTAAAGTGGATCTAAAAAAATTTGATGGCTTCATCCCTACAGGTTGAATCACTCAAATGGAACACTATTTTTCCCTTCATGGCATCATCAATGACTTAATGAAGCTTCATGTGGTTGTATTATATTGATTTGGATTAGATCATTATATAATTTTTCATCCATATCAATGCTTTCATAGTGGAAAATTTGAAGGATTCAACTTACAATAGTAATTTTATTGACGGAACCCAATTTGGAGAATTAGGGTTTGAAACCCTCCAGGGCTAGTTTGAGGCCTTAGATGACATATTTTGGGGGTAAATATTTTTTAGTTAAGATTGAACGATATGATGATTCTCCACTCTTGAATATATTTCCAACATTGTAAGAACCACATCAATCATAATTCAGATGAAAAAGTTATGCCTCCCAAAAGTTGACTTATTGTGTTTGACTACCATAATTTGAGAGGATGCTACATTTGCCCCCATTACTCATGGAAAAGGGGAAAACCACATGGGGACTATCAATAATAATCAATAAGGGTCAAATTGTAACTCCTGTTGAGGTTTGAATGGATCAAATTTAACCCCTATTTAGTTATCATGATATGTTAATATAACTAGGCCACTAGGAGGAAAAGGGGTTCCATTCCAAGTGGTTGTATTTTGTTCCATTGTAGAGAACGATAGCTAAGTAAATATAGAGAGAGAAACTAACAAAGGAATTTTTTTTTCTTTAATAGCCCACATGACACAAGTCTCAATAAACTTCATAGAGAGTTCCTTCTCCTTTGTACTTAAATCATTTCCATTCTAGACAACATATAACAAATAAACCTTAACTTCTAGCTAGATTTTCTCTTGAAAGGGTTTCATAGAGCATATCTTGGTTTTAGTTGTTGTTTTTGAGTGATTATATTTTTTTTTCCTTATTTTTTTACATATTATCTATTGTATGCATAAACAACCAAACAATAGTAACAAATCTAGAATCTAAAAATAATTAACCTTTGATAGTATAAAATTCGATTTATTTTCACATATTTATCGTGATAAAACATCTAGTGGAATATACATTGTAATTTGTAGATCATATTGGTATTAAATCAGGTTTCTTTGGGTCTTTTGTGGGAAATTGTGGTTTAAGTAGAAATTCATAAAAAAATAGCCATGGCTAATATTTCAGTTAATGATAAACCTTAGGATTTGAAAGAGGAGAGGGTTGTATGGTTGGAAGCACAAGTTGTAGATATAAATTGTAATGTGAGACTCCTCATGGTGGCCCTAACTAATAATATTTGGTTATTCAGAGATGATGTAGGTTCCAACTCAAGTGTTATATTGGAGTGGAAATTAGGGGATTAAGAAGAATTAGAGGAGTCCAAGAAACCTGAAAAAGAGCAATGAAGTTTGCGAATTATAAACCATTCTTAGTCTCTCTTAAGGATGGAAATGAAGGTGTATATAAATCCATATCAACATGATATATATTATTTGAAATTAAAACATTAGTTGTAGTAGTTATAGGTTTATTTTAGTGTTCAACATGTAGAGGAGGAACATAAAATTTCATTTGTTCGTTTCAAATTAGATGTCAATTTCTAGTAGCATCGGATGTGCTCTAAGTCTAAAATTTTGCAAGGAGGCTTGGGCACATGTATTCAAAAGAACCCAAAAAGTGTTTTGGGAAATTACACCCAGAGACAATTTTATTAAAATAATTTATTATTTTTAATGGGTCCCTAAGTTTGAACTTAAGAATTTAAAATAATTAATGGGTATTAATCTAACTGCGGGTTTAACTTCTAGAAGAAGATGAGGATCAACCAAAAATGATCTTAGTCATTGATTAGCTTCTAATTTGGGCCATTGAATGTGAATGAGAATATTATTTAAGGAGGCTTGAGGGTCATTTAGAAAGAGACACTGAGAGAGATCAAGAAGATCGAATTTATCAGAAAGGGCAGCACAACAGTTGCTAGAGGAGTGATCGAAGTAATATTTTGTAGTTGAGGGGTAGATATAGTATCTAGAAGAGGGAAGTTTTCCTGGGCTGGAGAATAGAAGTTAGAGAGGGAAGAACAATGACCAGAGAGAAGCAGACGCTAGCCCATGTAGAGCTAACGCAGTGGCAATGTAGGCCTTAGAGGGAGATCGAATTCTTGTTGAGGAAATCGAGTTTCAGAAGTTGGGAGAGAAGGTGTGAGACTGGGAGGCAGGAATTCAAAAATTGCAGCCAACAAAGGGTCAGAAGGAGGAGCAATGTGATTCCCAGCAAGGGTGATGTAGAGATTGCATGAGGCTTATGCAGTTCTACGCAGAGGCCACACAGAGGGGACACAGAGGCTCCAGTCCAACATGATCAAAATCAGATTCGTCTAGTGACAGGGTGAGAGCATTTCACTATTTGTTTTGTCCAATTTCTCATTGTATTGGATTGCTAGTTGAGCATCCAAGTAATTGTACTCAGATTTACTATTGCATAATAATAAAACCCTTAGATATACTACACCAGTTTTCTTGCATTAGGTTTCTTCTAGGGAAATTTGTCGAAAAATAAAGGTGTTAATGTGTTGCATTTTCTTTCTTGTTAAGTTTCTTGTTTTCACATATAATTTAATTAAGTGACTGCATATATGTATTTCAATATTTGTCGTAGGAAATTTCAAGTAATTTGTTTAAATGAATTTAACAAATAGGATAAATATCATTAGTTGTTGTAGTAGGGATTTTGGTTTAGGAATTTTCACATGGTATCAGAGCTGTAGGTGAAACAAGAAGAGCAGTGCCAGAGGACCCATTGTTGAACAAGGAAGGAGGTCGATTAGCTACAGGAGGCAACAATTTGAATCCCTAGAGGGATTGCATAGTCTAGGCCATGAGGGATGATTTTTCTAGGACAGTCTCTCTCTGAGTGAGTCGACAAAGAGGAAGGGCTTCCAAATCAAAATTATTCCGTGAAAAAGGGAGAAATGTAGAGCCTCAGCATAAGGAAAGAGTTGGTGGGACATAGTTTTTAGTAGGTAGATTGTTGGGTTGAAAGATGTGAGAAGAGAGAGGAGAAGCATAGTGAGAGAAGTTTTCCTCAATAGACTTTCTGCCAAAAACTATGTTTTCTTATTGGCTGAGTAGCAACAGTAAGAAACAGAGAGGAGCAATTCAAAATTTTCATGGCAGAGATGGAAACCAGTGGACTAAGAGATCAGGACAGGTTGGATGGGGCATCCAACTATGTGATCTGGAAGGCAAGAATTTCATGCCTTCTAGATGAGCATTTTCTCAAGGTCCATGTCGACAATGTGATGGCTGAGCCTGTAGATCCAGATTAGCTAAAAAAGTTTAAGGGATAAATAGCGAAGGCCAAGAGGATGATCCTTGATGGAGTAAAGGATCACGTGGTATGTCACATTACTAGCAAAGGGACTACTAAGGAGATGTGGGATGCCTTGGCAATACTGTATCATGGATCTTTTAAGCAACGAAAGATGTAATTAGAGAAAAAAATGAGATCTGCACAAATGCAGAAGGGGGTGCACATATATCTGTTCCTCACGAAGCTTCAGGAAACCTAGGATGAATTAGCAGTTGTGGGGTCTACACCTCAAGGTTATGAGATGGTGAAACTTGCCCTAAACTTAGTCTCAGAAGAGTGGCAAGCCTTTGTCTAGAGCATCCTAGATAGGGTAGCTTTGCCAGATTGGGATAGTATGCGAGTAGATCTCAAGCAAGAAGAGCTGAGGAGAGATCTAGTCGAGTGTAAGCTTGATGGAAGCAACAATAGTGGGTCAAAGCCTAAGGAGGAGGAAGAGAATGTAGCCCTTGCATCGAAGGGGTAGCAGGAACAACGAAGGTGGAAGAAGGATGTCTTGAAGATTAAATGCTTAAGGTGTGGTGAAATGGGTCACTATACAACATAATGTCCTCTCGGGAAGAAGGTCAAAGATGAGAAGCATTATCCAAAAGCTGCACTCGTGAAGATCAAGGAGGAGGAGTTTTCCATGATAGCCAAAATACCTCTAGGAGGGAGGTGGGCTGATTTAGAATTGTAGTTCAAAATATATACAAATGGAAAGATCCTTGAAGAACCCATCTCTAAAATCAATTACTTGCTAGTAGAGCCCAAATTAGAAGTAGTAGGATGAACTAGTGTTAGTTGGTGCAGAGAAGTGTTGGAGTGACAGATGCAGTGGCTAGAATGCCAAGTCCGAGAAGCATAGTGCATAGTTGCAACAATGCAGGGATGCACAATATAGTAGCAACAATAGTGTAGTGGCTTCACATGTATAACGTGGGACTAACAACAATCAGATCTTCAACATCGAGATGCATCTATGCTGAAAACTTATTTAGATTTTGGGATGTTTTTCAGTTGCAGTGAAGATGAAGTGTTAGTAGTGGTAGTGCTAGTAACAACACAGATGCAACACTTGAGAGGGGGTTGTAGTACGGATGAAGTGTTGGAAGTGGTAGTGTCATTAGCAATACAATTGTAGCAACATAGTAGTAGTTGGTGGGCAACATCAACAATGCAGAGGATGATGTTATGAAGTTAGGGTGATGCTTCGTTGGGAGGCATTGCTAGAGCACATTCCTTGATAATAGGGATTGTTTATTTCTAGTAGCGTCGGATGTGCTCTAAGTCTCAAATCTTGTAGGGAGGCTTGGCCACATGTATTCCAAAGAACCCAAAAATTGTTTTTGGAAATTCCACCCGGAGACAAATTTATTAAAATAATTAATTATTTTTAATGGGTCCCTAAGTCTAAACTTAGGAAATTAAAATAATTAATGGGTATTAATCTAACTGTGGGTGTAACTTCTAGAAGAAGACAAGTATCAAGAATAAATGATCTTAGCCATTGATTAGATTCTAATCTGGGTCGTTGAATGTCAACGAGAAGATTATTTAAGGAGGCTTGAGGCTTATTTGGAAAGAGACATCGAGAGATCTCAAGAAGATCAAATTTATCAGAGAGGGCAACACAATAGTTGCTATAGGAGTGAATGAAGTGAGATTTTGTAGTTGAGGGGTAGAGATAGTATTTGAAAGAGGGAAATTTTCCTAGGTTGATGAGTACAAGGACGAGAGGGTATAAAGATGTACAGAGAGAGGCAGACATTGGCCCATGCAGACTTAATGCAGTGGTAGCATATGCCTTAGAGGGAGATCAAATTCTTGTTGAGGAAATCGAGTTTTATAACCTGGCAGCCAAGGTATGAGACTGGGATGCAGAAATTCAAAATTTATAGCCAGGAGAGGGTCATAAGGAGGAGCAACATGATTCCCAACAAGGGTGATGCAGAGACCGCGTGAGGCTTACATAGTTCTACATAGAGTCCATGCAAAGGGGATGCAAAGGCTCCAGTCTAGTGTGATCAGACTCAGATTCTTCCAATGATAGGGTGAGAGCATCTCACTATTTGTTTTTTCCAGTTTCTCTCTGTATTGGATTTCTAGTTGAGCATCCAAGGAATTGTACTAAAATTTACTACTGCATAATAATAAAACCGTAAGATATGTTGCACTAGTTTTCCCGCATTGGGTTTTTTTGGGGACATTTGTTGAAAAATAATGGTGTTATTATGTTGTATTTTATTTCTTGCTCAGTTTCTTGTTTCCACATATAATTTAATTAAGTGAAGGTTGCAATGTATGCATTTTGATATTTTTCATAGGAAATTGAAAGTAATTTGTTTAAATGAATTTAACAATTAAGAGAAATATCATTAGTTGTTGCAGTAGGGATTCCATTTTAGGAATGTTCACATTAGAGGGCCATGCCATGAACCAGTGGAAGAGCCACATAAAAACCATTAGGCTAGAGGGGGATTCTATAGTAACTAAGTGGGAGGCTTTTAAAAACCCCACAAAGTCCCTATTCTACATTATTAGGTATGTAGAGGACCATTGGATCCAATGGCATTAATTTATGAAAAGGTAGGGGTACAATGTACATGAGTACACCACAAAATTCAAGAAGATGGAAATAACATTGGGCATATCTCCAGAGAACCTATATGTACTTCTTAAGTATCTGGGGATGTCGACAGAGTCATCTATGGAAGTAAGTGTTGTTGTTAAAACCTAGAATGGTGGATGAGGCTTGTATACAAACATAAAACTTGGAGAAAATAATCCTGAAGAAAGGGAAGTCAAGTGGTTCAAAGAAAAAGGAACATTAGGAAGAATCCAATGATGGGAAGAATAAGTGGAAAGGGAGCAATAAAAGAAGGTAGAAGCTAGCACACTTGTGCAAATATCCTAGCAACCACTACAACTTTGATGGTCACAAAGAAGAGAAATGTTGGAAATTGCATCTAAAGCTCACCTCGAATAATTGTAAGAACGATGCGAAGAATAAAATATCATAGCCATGGAATTGAGTAATAAAGTGGAAATCAAGCCATACATGGATGAGAATATTGTATACACGTTAGTGTAGGAGGTGAATATGAGTATCCTTCAACAATAGGAAGAGAAGGACATGACCAAACTTGTCCCTGTGAATATACAAGTAAAGAAGAAGAAAATTGATGTTATACTCACTCAATATCATAAATGAATCTAATAGCGGTGAATTTGGTCAACAAACTTGGACTAGAGATTCATATCCCATATTCATTAGGATCGGTCAACAAGGAGGTAGAAAAAGGTAACCAAATAGTGTAAAATTAAATTTGCTATCAATGTTGATTTTATTGATGGAGTAAAATTGGATGTGGTTCCACTTGATGTATGTGGAGTTGTGTTTAGGATTCCATATATGTACATGTGGGATGCAATCTTCATGTAGAGATCCAACCCATACTGCCTCATCAAGGATAGAAAATCCATCATCATCAATGCACACAAGGGAACGTCCAAGATTTTGCTCATAAGTGCCAAATAAGCTAAGACATTTGTTAGCTCTAGTAATAAGTATGTTTTATTATTATTAAGATAAAATAATTTTGTAGAAGGTTCAATGACAAAAAAGGCATACCTAGAGGGGTGCACTATGGAATAGAGAGAATAAATATAATATTTGCTACATATATACAATGGAGTGTTCTAAGAAACTAAATAGATACCACATAAAATGGAATTGGAATAAATATCCCAATATTGTTGGACTCTTCATTGTCAAAATCTAGGTTATACAAGCAATATGTTCTAGAAGAAAATGAGTTGAAGAAGAAGTTTCAACAACTGTTGAACTAAGGTGTTAATCAAACAAGTACCTCATAATCTTGGTCACCTGTCATAATTGTGCCAAAAAAGGATGGGAATTAGTGATTGTACATTTATTATAGGGTGTCAAACAAAATTACACTCAAGAGCAGGTTGCCCCTACTCAGGATTGATGACCTATTGGATCAACTGCAACGAGAAAAATATTTCACCAAGCTAGAAAACTGGGCATCACCATGTTCGAGTCAAAGAAGAATATACCTAGAATACCACCTTAAGAAACATACAAGGTTTATATAAGTGGTTATTCATGTTGTTTTTCTTATGAAGTGCATTGAATATATTCATGATAGTAATGAATGATATACTGCACCCATATATAGATTCATTTTTATTGTTTATTTAGATGATATACCAGTATGCAATGCTACTTGGGATGAACATATCTCACAATGGTTGCAAGTGCTATAGACACTAAAAGGGAACCAACTATTGGAAAATATCAAGAAGTGCAAGTTTTCATAATAGTATTTTGTGTACTTAGGATATGTGATTGGTGGAGGGGAGCTTAAGATAGATCTTGTGAATATGAAGGCCATCATTAAGTGGTAAATACCTATGAAATTTTCATAGCTTGGGAGCTTTTTTGGGATATCATAATAAAATTCATAGTTTCATTTTCAACAATAGTTACACCAATCCATGCCATCAAAGTGAGTGGACGAAGTTTGTAGTGGGGGAAGGGTCAATATAAAACCATTGAAGAGTTGAAGAATAAAATAATTTAAGTATAAGTTCTTGCATTGCAAAAACTACATTAGCCCTTCAAAGATAGAAAAATGAAAGTGGGTATGTTATGGGAGCAATCTTGTTGTAGGGAGGAAGGGTTGTATACTACCATTCCAAAGTGTTTCATGTGGGGTGGTTTTCAACTACCCTACCTATGAAAAGGAGCTATATTTCCTAATACAAGTCGTCAAAAGTGGAAACTATGTACGAGGGGAAAGGAGGAAATCAGCCACACATATTACCAATCACTACAATATTGCAAGCCTAGAGTAATTTACAACAAATGAAGCATTATAATTGGATGGGGTTTTTTAGAGTAGTTTCATTTAGTGATCAAGTATAAGAAGGGAAACACAAATAATTTGGTTGACATGATTTCAAGGCCACACACATAAAGAATTATAGCTTTGGAAACTAAGATGTACATGGTTCCTCTCACCTGTGATGCATACATAGAGGCATATATAAAGGATGAGCACTTCAAGGAGGTGTTAATGGCTATAGGTCCAAAATCACATGGATGATGGTGACAATATAGCTTACTGTAATATCTAGGATGGATCACTCTATAGGATTGGAAATATATGTGTTCCTAAAGATTACAACTGGTTATGGAATGTCAAACCTCTAAGATTGTATGGAATTTTGGTGTTGGGAAGAAAATTTCCAATTTTCAAAAGTATGTGTAGCGGTTTGAGATACAAGAATATGTAGTTCAGTTCATTAGAGGATCTATATTTTTTTGTATGAGAAATTCCAATAAGAAGAAATAGGGTCTATATCATCCCTTATATGTATCCAATAATCCTTAGGAAAGCATTTCCATGGACTTTGTGTTGGAAATAATACTGAGAGGGGGGGGTGAATCAATATTTATTAAATCAATAACTTTTTTCATTTCATACTCAAATTTATATAAGCTACATCAATGAAGGTAACTCACGTGTACATGCAACTGTCTTTAAAGTAACCCACATATATCCAACAAACTTATGATTCAGTTAATTCATCATATCTTGATCTCTAATCAGTGCATCAATACATCATTAACCATATAAACAGTAACCATGTGAAGTAATAACAGAATAAACCATCACACATAAACAACACACATGAACACCAATATTTAAGGTGGAAACCCAATGCAGGACAAAAATGACCTACTGCTATCTTCCTTTAATATAAGTAAAACCTATTTACAATATTATACTGGTGCAGACTCATACCAATACGTAAGAACCCACCTACAAAAGGCTACCACCTTCTCTCGTTCTCCTGCTTCTACTAGAAGGGGGCTACAACCCCTTAGCTCTTGTCCTAGCTGATTCATTTACTAGTATGTAGGTGCTGGCCTACAGAAGGCTACAACCTTCACTCATTTTCCAGCTGCTACTGGAAGGGAGCTCCAACCCCCTGGCTCTTGTACTAGTCAATCCATTTACTAGTACGTAAGCACCGGCCTACAAAAGGCTCCAACCTTCACTTGTTTTCCAGCTGCTACTAGAAGGGAGCTCCAACCCCCTAGCTCTTGTACTAACCACTATTTTTACTAGTACGCAGGCGCCGGCCTACAAAAGGTTATGACCTTCTCTCTTTCTCTAGGGACTACATTTCATAAATTTTCAGACTGGATACTCCTGGAACACAACACCACAATCTGAAGGCCTCGTTTCATCATATTTTCATACTAGACCCATCAACAACATTGAAGCTCAAAATCAATCACAACTATAATACAAATATCAAATACATCTGCATCAACCAATCAATGAAACTCAATCATCAATCTCTGAGTCAACCACAACTGAATCAATCAATCACTGACAACCCATCATCACTGAAGCAGATCATGATCAGTCAATCTAAACTTTCATAACACTGTCACCAAAACACAAAGCATAACCCAGAACTCTGCAACAACAACCAAATCCAACTACAACTTCAAATATCATATTTCGTAATGTATACGCTACTTGGATGTGACTAAACAACGTGTATATGCGCTTTTACCGAAGCGAACCAGCGTATGGATATGCAAATAGTATCTTAAAAACTTCTTAGATATTCCAGACTTCAGTCATACCCATATCATAACATTTACAGAATAAAACATGCATTAGTATTCAGATCTAGACTATCCATGATCAAACCACATAATGATAATTCATTTCAAGCCTTGTGATTCCAACCCATCATCCATCATCAATCACATAGGTTCATCCTTAGTTTAGATGAAGTAAAGCATCAGAAAACCATAACATGCATATTTGATCTAACACTTCATAATATATTCAATACTTGCACACTCTGGCCTAAGGATCTTCTCCTCCTTATATAATTTTGGCCTTTCTCAATACCTCGGACCAAAACCACTTAGGGCTAATACCTTGGACCAAATACCTTGGACCAAAACCACTTAGGGCTAATACCTTGGACCAAATACCTCGGACCAAAACCACTTAGGGCTAATACCTTGGACCAAATACTTCAGACCAAAACCACTTAGGGCTAATACCTTAGACCAAATACCTCGGACCAATACCTCGAACCAAATATCTCGGACCAATACCTCAGACCAAATACCTTGTACAAAATACCTCAGACCAATACCTTGGACCAAAACCTTGATTTTCCATCCCATATGCACTTTTCCTTCTGTGAAAGTGTGTGTATACGTATACACTCCATTTGTTCTATTAACCAGCATGTATACGCTGCTTGGACAAAGTGAACCAATGTATACTTCTTAAACCACTCTCTTTCTTCAATATCTAGAGTCTGATCTATAATCCTTTATTGTTAACTGGTTGCATTGTGAACTATCATCTATGTGAGTTTCCATCAAGGACAACACCTGTATCATAATTCCAACAATATCCCCCTTTGGACTTGATGGCAACAAAACAACAACACCAAGACACCTCCCACTTTGACATCAAGGGAAAAGGGAAGACCAAGATATTCTCCTCCTTTGATATACATTATAATGTCCATGCTCCCCATGAGTACATGTTGAAATCTCTGGTTAAGCTCCCCATTCGTACATGCTGAGATGTACTAAATTGTCCATGCTTTTCCTAAGCACATGGAGAGTCTGCAAAAATATTTTCCAAAAGAATAACATGACTTTATAACTCAAAGTGAGTATGACCTTCCTATCACCAATGACTCATACATACATCAATCTCCCAACCAAGTGGGAATACACCAAATTTGACTCATCCACCCAACAAAGTGGGGATATACAAAATGTTTATACATGTCTGAAATAATAATTATTACAACATCCTTTCCATGCATAGTGGGGTTAAAAATTAGGTCTTTTCATGACCTTTAAATGAAATGATATACATGAAATTTATAACTAGGACCAACAATCTAAAAAAGACTATGATAGTCATCAAAAACTATCATACACCATATATGATCTACACCATCAGCATCTGTCAGCAACATTAAGATCAACAACCTGTATGTTTCCATCATTAAAATAGTCACTTTAATCAAAACAACTATATCGATCAAGAAATATACGCATCTTCATGTACCAAGATCTTCTAACATAATGGCAACAATGCCTTATTAGAAGCATATGCTCCCCTTGAACTTGTGCCATCTGTTCACTGTTGGATTTGATCATTGCATTTGTAAGTCGGAATCATCAAGGCATCATCATCAACCAATTATTCATCAAGTTATTAACAACTTATGAGGGCCAAAATCACTTCTACATATCATCCACAGACTATAATCATCATCAATCAGTACATAAAAGATAATTGATAATTGACTGAACCATATCAGATCCCTTTTCCTGAGTCTATCCCACTACTTCTTCTTCAAATCAACATATACACAATTGTGTAGCTTCGAACTCACGTATATACATGACTTGTCTTTATGATAACTGCGTATGATATTTAGAACAATGAAGTTTCAAACTTTCATCCCCCCCTGAGTCTATTATGTATGTCTAATATGCTATGCCACATATTTCTGGTTGTACTTCCTTCTTCTTCCATACCTTGGAGTATGATGTTGATTTATTCTTTTGGTATGTTGGCTGAAATTTTCTCCAGCATTCTTTCACTATGTGCCCAAACTTGTCACAAGCATAACATCTTATATGTTTCATATTTCCCTCTATAGCAGTCAATGGCTTTGTAACCAAACATATTGCAAGAAAAACAATATCCCTTAAAGTACTTGGAAGCTGATGATCTTTCTGGGTGACAGTCCTGAACCATTCTACTTCTGCATCTGGCTACAACATGTCCAAAATTATGACATACAAAACATTCAACATTATTCATCACATGAAATAACTGATTATCACTTCCATAGTTAGGAGTAAATGATTTTCTTTGAAGAATTTCTTTCCTTGGTTGTTGACCTCTTATCTCCTTGTTGATCATTTCAGAATTTGCGTTAGAGTTATCCGCCTTATCTTGTGAGCTAGATTCACCTTCAACAGTTTCATGAAAACCAAGACTAGTTTTGATGGTAGGAGACCTTTGACTACTAAGAATATTATCCAAAATCTTAGTTCTATCTTGAAATCGTAACAATTTATCCTTTTCTTCTAATTTACCTTTTAAGATATTTACCTCAACCTGATATTATTCTTCCTTTTCAAGATATTGCTTCTTCATTATTTTTTTAGCTTTTCTTCCTTCTTCCACTTGTTGCCTTAATTTGAGAATCTCATTTTCTTATTCTTCATCTGCTTGAGGTGGTTCTTCATTCTGCTTATTTGATTTTTCAAGATCTTCCTTTAGAGAGAGGATCTTAGCTTCAAGACTTTGATAGTAACCGGATCTATCTTTAAGTCTCTTGATTGTTGTGCTCTTTTCATTTACTTCATTTCTTAATGATGTCACTTCATCTTGCAGCTTTTGACATTGATCTCCTTTTTCCTTGTATTTCTTGCTTACCTTGTTTCCTTCCTCCAACTAAGCTTTTAATATGGTAACTTCTTCTTTGAAGGCACATTCCCTTTTGTTAAATAAATCTTGTTGATCCCTTATTTTATTTGTGAGTCTTTTAACTTTTGCCTCTATATTTATTTCACTATCACTTTCAATATCTTCAACATTGCAGGAACAGAGAAAAGTATCTCCAGAATACCAAAACTTTGAACATGATAATTCTTTTTCTTGTTCATCTTCAATCTATGGTGATTCTAAATCTGAATACTTGCTTCCACCTAATGGCCAATTATCTCTCATGCTGTCACTGTTCCTTTGAGATGTCTTCTTCTTTTGAGGTGCTTTCTTATTCAACTTCATTCCCATTTTTTCTACGAATCTCCTTCAAGTGATCAAGCTTCTACCAAAGGACCTGCTCTGATACCAATTGTTTGAAATAATACTGAGAGGAGGAGTGAATCAGTATTTATTAAATAAATAACTTTTTTCATTTCATACTCAAATTTATATACGCTACTTCAATGAATGTAACTCACATGTACACACAATTGTCTTTAAAGCAACGAGCACATATCCAACAAACTTATGATCTAGTTAATTCATCATATGTTGATATCTGATTAGTGCATCAGTACTTCATTAACCATATAAATAGTAACCATGTGAAGTAATAATATAATAAACCATCACACATAAGCAACACGCATGAACACCAATATTTAAGGTGGAAACCCAATGTGGGATAAAAACCACCTGTTGTTGTCTTCTTTTAATATAAGAAAAACCTATTTACAATATTGTACTAGTGCAAACTCATACCAGTACAGAAGCACCCACCTGCAAATGGCTACCACCTTCTATTGTTCTCCAGCTTCTACTAGAAGGGAGCTACAACTCCCTATTTGTTGCACTAGCTAATCCATTTACTAGTATGTAGGTGCCGACCTACAAAAGGCTACAACCTTCACTCGTTTTCCAGCTGGTACTAGCCGATCCATTTACTAGTACGTAGGCACTAGCTTACAGAAGGCTCCAACCTTCACTCATTTTTCAGTTGTTACTGGAAGGGAGCTCCAACCCCATGGCTCTTGTATAAGCCGATATGTTTACCAGTATGTAGGCGTCGATATATAGAAGGTTATGACCTTATCTCTTCCTCCAGGGACCACATTTCATAAACTTTCAAACTGGATACTCCTAGAGCATAACACCACAATCTAAAGGCATCGTTCATCAAATTTTCGTACTGGACCCCTCAACAACATTGAAGCTCAAAATCAATCACAACTGCAATACAACCATCAAATATATCTGCATCAACCAATGAATGAAACTAATTTTTCAATCTTTGAATCAACGACAATTGAATCAATCAATCACTGACAACCCACCATCACTGAAGTAGATCACAATCAATCAATCTAAACTTTCATAACACTGTCACTAGAACATAGTCACCAGAACACAAAGCAGAACCCAGAACTCTACAACAACAACCAGATCCAACTGTAGCTTCAAATATCATATTTCATAATTTATATGCTACTTGGATGTGACTAACCAACGTGTATATGTGCTTTTACTAAAGCGAACCAACGTATAGATCTACAAATACTATCTTAAAAACTTCTCAGATATTCCAGACTTCAGTCATACCCAGATCATAACATTTACAGAATAAAACATATGTTAGTATTCAGATCTAGACTATCCATGATCAAACCATATAATGATAATTCATTTCTGGCCTAATGATCTGGATCCATCATCCATCATCAACCACATAGGTGCATCCTTAGTTCAGATCAAGCAAAGTATCAGAAACCCATAACCTGCATATTTGATCTAACATTTCATAAGATATTCAATACTTGAACACTTTGGCCTAATGATCTTCTCCTCCTTATATAGTTTTAGGCCTTTCTCACTACCTCAAACCAAAACCACTTAGGACCAATACCTTGGACCAAATACCTCGGACCAATACCTCGGACCAAATACCTCATACCAATACCTCAGATCAAATGCCTTGGACAAAATACCTCGGACCAATACCTTGGACCAAAACCTTGATTTTCCACCCCATATGAAATTTTTCTTATGTGAAAGTGTGTGTATATGTATATGCTCCTTTTGTTCTATCAACCCACATGTATACACTGCTTGGACAAAGTGAACCAGCGTATACTTATTAAACCACTCTCTTTCTTCAATCTCTAGAGTCTGATCTGTAATCCTTTGCTATTAACCTATTACACTGTGAACTGTCATCTATGTGATTTTCCATCAAGGGCAACACTTGTATCATAATGCCAACACTTTATGGGAGGTTTACCAACAACGAAGAAGGCACATGACTACCTATTCATGGTAGTTGACAGGTTCAACAAGTTGTGCATTCTAATTCCTAATAAAACGGCCATAAGGGGGGACAAAGTAGCACACATGTTCTTTAAATAGGCATGGTAGAACTTTTGGATACCAAGGAGCATAATTTATATATGTATGCCATATTTCTAAACACATTTTGCACTATAGTATGGGAGCATATGAACAAAAAATTGAAGAGGTCTACAACATTCCATCTATAGACAAATGGGAAAATAAATGTAGTTAAAAGGAATTTGTTATATGTTTTAAGGGGTTACAATTAGAAAAATCTAAATAATTGGGATGAAAATTTGGTTTACATACAACATTCTTACGGTATAGCAATCCTCCCTTCAACTAGTATGCCACCATTTTAGACTTGTTTTAGATATTTTACACCTTCACCTTTAGATTTTGAATATGGATAACAAGGATGAGTGAGGTAGGATCTCGTAATGGATTCTTTAAGAGAAAGAAAATTTGTTGAAAATATTAGGAAGGTCCACTTATAGGTATAGGAGGCACTAAAGAAGTCATAAGAAAATTACAAGGATAAGCATGATCAACACAAGATAGAGAGGTCATTTAAAGTGGGAGATAGAGTATGGTTACAAATGAGAAAAGAGAGGTTTCATGATCCTAGTAATAAAGTCAAGGATCTGCAATATGCTCCTTTTTGGATACTATAAAATGTTGGAGATAATACCCATAGATTCAGTTGAACCCCATACAAACAGATCTAGTTAGTGGTGAATTTGGAAAATCTAAAACAATATGAACCTTCCATGTTGGATTAAGAAGAGGAGTGAGCCCTACCTTCGATAGAGGATTTAGGACTAGATGCTTAGGCATAGTTGATAGAGTATACAATTTTTTAGAAGAGGTATAGAACTACAATTTATGGGTAGCATGAGATTTGGTAGATTGGGTTGAAAGGACAACTTCCATCAAGGCTAAATAGAACTTGAGGGAGAAGGTAGAGGAAACTTTTCCTCACCTAATTCAATAAAATATTTTGGGGACTAAAAGCCTCCCAAAATGGGAAGGTATGAACCAAATTGGATCACTATATAATTTTCAACCCATCTCAAATGCTTCCATATTGTAAAAATTGAAGGAAACAACTTCTACAAGTAGTTTTTATTTATGGGACCCAATATAGAGATTTGGGTTTGAAATATCATGGGGCTAGTTTGAGGGCTTATGATGATCCTCAATATTGTAGCAACAATGTTGCAATATCCAAGGATCTGAAATTTAATTATCAAACTAGGGCTTGTACAAACTTAAGAGGGGTTTACATTGTATGTGAAATAGGCACTATCTTCTTCCTCATTAAATTCTCATACATGTGGGAGAACTGGAAGAAAAGAAACCAGTTAAGTTGTTGGATTGAGTTCTGTTATAGGAAAGTAGACTTGCATAAATAACTTGTAAAAAATGAAATGGCACACACATGTATGCTATTTGCATCAAGTTAAAAGCACTCTTTCTAGAAATAAAGGATTGAAAATATGAAATCTAACTTGCAGAAAACAACACTATTTTTTTTTTTGATAAAAACATTTACATACAACTGTGTGAGGTATTTATGCTTCCAAAATTCACCATAAACATCCAAAAAATGTTGTAATTGTTGGCTTGAGGGGTCTTGACCCAAGTTCGGAGTTAGTTGTGCAAACCAACAAAACCCTTCACTTCTTATCCTTTCAGAAATAACTTGCGTAGCACAGGCTGCAGTCTCATCTGAAATAGTATTGGGGGATGAAAGAACCAAGTTTCTACATCCAAATACTAGTGTGATGTCTTTTAGTACCCTAGTTCTATTTCCACATAGATCTATCCTTCTGATATCGCTAGAGCTCCTAATTCAGCCCTATTTTCCCTGAACTGCTTGCAGGATTAGTCAATTATGTTAACCAAGCCCTAGTAGGGTCTATCTGCTACTTTTGTGCACCTGAACAATGTAGAAATTTTGAATAATATGACACTTATTCACAGAGATTATCCCGAGTATACACTATTTGCAGAATCATGCATAATGCATAACCTCCTCTACGTTGATCATCAATTTTGCAGTATTAAGAAACAATCACATGCACACATTGAAGCATCAATCACACATATCAACAGAGTATGTACCCGGGGAAAGCATACAGCTGAAAACCCCCAACTATTTGTATATTATATTGATTGAGAACATGTAACAATAAATAGTACAATACTCCTCACAAGTACCCAGTACTATCTCCACCTGTTACACACAAACTAGCTCAGATCTGAATCAATCACAGGTTCAAATCTCCTCTGCTGCTTGCCTACCTCCACTGCGCAATCCTACATGAGAATAATGATGAATGACACCAAATGTGTGATCCAAATTCGTATTCCCTTTGTTTATACCACACAATCCTCATTGGCATTACTCAATCCATGCATGTGCAAATCTCATGCACAAATATAGTCACAACTGACAACTGTCTTGCCCTTTCACTCACCTCTAACACTTGTCTCCACTGAACTATCCATGCACTGAGTTAACTGATGTATTCCTCAGTTGATTTATGAGTCAATAATTAGTGAATTAATTAATAATTAATTGACACCACTCATCATTAGTGTATTTGTCAGTTAGACTAACTACAACTAGTTCAACTAAGTCAAACTGAACACAACTCCATCAACTCCTGATCCAACTCCACAGAACTCAATCACTGAAGTCCTAACTGAAGTCCTCCATGCAATAGCTCAAGTAACCTATAAGAAACACATATTTTCTTCTGGAAGTTGCATGTGCCACATTTGTAGCTCGAACTGAAGTGCTCCAAGAGAATAAGATAATGCTTATAGTCCAAATATTATTAAGAGTTAATAATATTTGACTGTTCTATTTTTAGCCTGGTAGTCTAAAAATAGACTCCGGCCATATGTCTAAAAATAGAAGTCCATCTATTTTTACCAACATGACCAATCATCCATAAATAGCATCCTGCAACTCATAGACGATGATCCACATGTCTAAAAATAGACTTTGCGCCAAAAATAGTCTGCGTGACCACTTAGTGAAGGCGACTTCTTTTCACTAAGCTCCATCATCTTGTTGCATTTTCAACACTCCCTCTCAACAATATATGGAATGTTCTGCATGCAACACATCTACCCGGTCCACTTGCTTCAACAACACTTGGAACAAAAACACTCCCAACTGACCCCTCTCTTGGGCTAGGAACATACTCTGATGTTGAAGCTCTACCTACTACTGACAAGTGCTCCCTCTCTGACATCTGCACTACTGCAACATATCCATGTATCTCACAACATTGCACACCTCTTTGTGCCACCTAGTGCTGTGCAAAACACTTGTGCCTCTTGCATTGCTGCAGCCTACTAGCTATGCACTGTCCTGGGATTCCTTGCACTGTCGCTATCTCTGCCACTCCATCCGCATCTATCTCTACCCAATCAGTCAGTTCCTACTACTCCACATCGGGGCTCCTGTAGCAAGGTCTCATCCAAGAGGTTAGGTACCTCATGGATCCTGCCCCTCCTCCTTGGGACAATCACTCTATATCGCCCCACCTCCTACTTGGAGGTATGGCTGCATGTGATCCCTCAGCCCACCTGGCTCAAAGTTTCCCCCTACTGGAGGTCTCTGTATGAGTAGATGTCTCTACTCGATCTCCACTTAGCTTCTCTAGTTATGGTTGCTCCACAACCTCCTGAAGCTGTTGCACCAATCATGGATCCTCCACCATTGTCTGAGACTTCTTTTGGCTTTGCATATTGAGAGATAATGTACCCTCCCTCTCAACCACCAAGTCTCCATCAGTTGTCTTGCTACTCAATGCTTTGCATGCATCTTGAACCTCAAGATCATACAGGTGCTTAACCCGTGAACTAATCTGTTTCACCTGTCTAGTGATGATGTGTCTAAGGAAAACCTTTCCCTCTCTGAAGACTACATCATAGCCTCTGTCTTCCAGCATCATGATCGACACCAAGTTTCTCTTCAATCTTGGTACATACTTGAAATCGGTCAAGGTAATTTGAGATCCATGCTCCCTCTGAAAAATATCCATGCCTACACCTAAGACACTATACTTCTCATCATTACCCATCGCTATGAGTATCTAGAGATCTTTCTCCTCCAAAGTACTGAACAAACTTTTGTTGCCTATCATGTGGAAAGAAGCTCCACTATCAAGAAACCAACCAATTCCCACCATGGATGAAACCATGCATGTGAAGAGTGTGAAATCCAACTCAAACTGTGAAGCAAGTGCCTCACATTTAGATCCTTCCCCAGATCCCTTCTTGGATTTCCTCTGTGGGTAATTTGAGGCATAATGGCCCACCTCATGACAACGAAAGCATCGCACTTTCAATTTGTCAACCTTCTTCCCATCATTGGAAGAACTGGATTCGGAAAGAGAAACCTTCTCCTTTCCATTCTTTGCCTTACTCGCTAAGGCACAGTTCTCCTCATCCTACATAGATGAAGAACTGTCTCTGGTGTTCCGCCTGATCTCCTCTTGCACAAGATCTAACCAAAGTCTCTCTGATCCTAGCAATTTCCCCCGACTATTGACAGAGTCCTGATAGGAATGCCAACTCTTCAGAAGACCAAGTAGAGCCAAGCTCACCAAGTCCTCATCATCGATAGTCACCCCCACACTTCCTAGCTCATCCCGGCATTGGGTGAACTTCGTGAGATACTCGGGCATACTGTCTCCATTCTCACACTTAATGTTTCTAAGTTTATCCTTGAGCGCCAACTTCCTCTGGTCGCTCTTGCTTTGGAATAAGTCTGTCAATGCTTTCCACATCAAGTATGGATAAGCCTTTCCATGGAGGCTAGATACAATGTGATCCCACACACCCTCCAATAGAATCCTTCGACCAATCCCCAACTTGAGCAGCATCAGTAGGTTTTGGGACATTTGACTCTATGAACTCCTTCAACCCATTGTCATCTAACACTGCCTCCATCCTGTCCTTCCATGCAATATAGTTCGATCTTCCTTCAAGGGCATACTCCAATCGCAATCCATTGAAAGACATTTCAACTTTGACACCAAGAAACACTGCTGCAAATTCGAATTCCACCAGCTGAAAACTCAACCGCTTCTGATCTAAAATTCGTGAGAACAAAGTATTTCCTGTACATAGATTAACTATATGGGCATTCACCAGATATCTCACCTTCCAAAAGAAGGATGAATCCAGAAGCTACCTGGCCCAATTACAGACTCTACTTGAAGAAATAAAATGTAAACACTTCCTGAATAATAGATCTGATGATCAATCCGCTTTGATATCCTGTAGAAATCTCTTCTACAAATCAACCACCTCTGATACCATGTAGAAATTTTGAATAATATGACACTTATTCAAAGGGATTATCCTGATTATACACTATTTGCAGAATCATGCATAATACATAACCTCCTCTATGTTGATCATCAATTTTGCAGTATTAAGAAACAATCACATGCGCACATTGAAGCATCAATCATACATATCAACATAGTATATACCAGGGGAAATCATACGGCTGAAAATCCCCAACTATTTGTATATTATATTGATTAAGAACATGTAACAATACATAGTACAATACTCCTTACAAGTACTCAGTACTATCTCCACCTGTTACACACAAACTAGCTCAGATCTGAATCAATCGTAGGTTCAAATCTCCTCCGCTGCTTGCCTGCCTCCACTGCGCAATCCTACATGAGAATACTGATGAATGACACCAAATGTGTGATCCAAATTCGTATTCCCTTTGGTTATACCATGCAATCCTCATTGGCATTACTCAATCCATGCATGTGAAAATCTCATGCACAACTATAGTCACAACTGACAGTTGTCTTGCCCTTTCACTCACCTCTAACACTTGTCTCCACTGAACTGTCCATGCACTGAGTTAACTGATGTATTCCTCAGTTGATTTATGACTTAATAATTAGTGATTTAATTAATAATTAATTCACACCACTCATCATTAGTCTATTTTTCAGTTAGACTAAGTACAACTAGTTCAACTAAGTCAAACTGAACACAACTCCATCAATTCCTGATCCAACTCCACAGAACTCAATCACTGAAGTCCTAACTGAAATCCTCCATGAAATAGCTCAAATAACCCATAAGAAACATGTATTTCCTTCTGGCAGTTGCATGTGCCACATCTGTAGCTCGAACTGAAGTGCTCCAAGAGAATAAGATAATGTTTATAGTCCAAATATTATTAAGAGCTAATAATATTCGACTGTTCTATTTTATTCTGGTAGTCTAAAAATAGACTCCACCCATATGTCTAAAAATAGAAATCCATCTATTTTTACCAACATGACCAATCATCCATAAATAACATCCTGCAACTCATAGAACATGATCCATATGTCTAAAAATAGACTTTGCGCCAAAAATAGCCTGTGGGACCACTTAGTGAAGGCGACTTATTTTCACTAAGCTCCATCATCTTGTTGCATTTTCAAAAAACAGGTCTTCAAGGGTTTCTGGGATTTAGATCTATTGTCGTGTAGACCTATCTTCCTTATCTGAAAATGACTCAGTTTAGATCCAGAACTTTTTGTACACCATTCAATCATTTTATTAAGCATAAACATGTTCAATCAACCTAATTCATGCAGATAAGATACATTAATTCACAGAAAATGTATTCAGAGCGAGGTAAACAAATAAAGAGATAAATCACAAATGAAAATATTTCCAACCCAAAATCAGTCTTTATTAATCAGAATCAGTTCAGTAAAAACTTCAACTACCCTACGCAAATTGCGGCAGGGGTCCACGCACTCAGTTGTGGACTCTTCTAGGCTTCCATGCACTCAACTACGGAGCCTTTCCTTCACTATTGATAGGAATATACCTTCCTATCTATCCAATTCTTACAACATCATTCCTTCATTCATCTCTCTATATTTTTCTATCAAAAGTTAAATTTATCTAAGAATCGCTATGAATCAACTATTTATAACTTTTCTAATATAATACCATGGACCCTAGCTCATGGGTGAGTCTTCAAAACTGACCAAAGAAAGGGGCTAAGACTCCTTTGACTCCTATCTATCTGCGTGCTCCACATCCACATTTCATGGAGACTTTACATATTTTACAAAATTGTTGACAAAAAATGACTAAATTACTTCAATTCTACCCTTGGGGACCCCATCCCAATAGGCCCCCAACACAAAGATTTTGACTAACACTGTGAGTCACTTAGCTGGTTGTTCGAATTTCTCGCAGAGTTTGCTAGCTGCCTTGGTTAATGCTTGAAGCTCTGCAGTATTCTGTTGTTGGCTTAGAGGGACCTAACCCAGGTTCAAAGTTAATTGTGCCAAACAAAACCCTAGACTACTAGCCTTTTTAGCATCATCCCGCGTAGCGTAGGCTGAAGTCTCATCCGAAGAAGTATGGGGGGATGTTAGAACCAAGTTTCCACATCTAGAGATTAGTGTGATGTCTTTTATCGCCCTAGATCTACCTTCGTGTAGACCTATAAGCCCCCAAGGCTTGGTATTGCAACTTCTATTAAATGGTCCTTAGACCTTCGTGAAGGTCTATGATAGGGTTTTGTGGACCCTTAACATATATAAAATCCACTTACATGCACCATAAAATAACCCTAGATTTGACTTCGCATAGATCTACTTAAGTATTTAATAAACACAACAACAAGTATTATAATCTTCTCGTAAATACTTCACATGCATTGCGTACAATTAGCAAGACTTATCCAACATAATTGTGCATCAATACATCAATATTTCATAAAAACATTTATTCCATCACAGCATATATCGTAAACATAAATAACATAATCATATAGATTAACACATGAATTTCTCCAACAATCTTCTTTATTGATTTTCAAAATGAGGTTATAGACTCAAACTGCCCCATGCATTCATCTATAGGGGCCCACACACTTAGCTACAGACTCTGCTCTAGGCCTCTGTGCACTTAGCTGCAGAGCCTTTCTTTCCTCTACAACTCACTTCTCCACACTATCTTCTATTGACCCATTATAAACATACTATTGATTTTTTTCCTTAGACTCTCTAAGACATGCCTATTTATAGATTTGCTTCATACAATCCCATGGTTTGCGGACCATGGGTAGATCTCAAAATCGACTTGACTTTACATAAATAAGAGGCTAAACCACTTTTGACTTGCGCTCCACATCCACAATTTGCAGAGACTTTACATCTTTTTACCAAATTTACATCAAAACTTGGGTTTTTATCCCCAAAACTGACCCAAGGGACCCCATCCCAACAAGCCCCCAACACAAAGGTCATGACTTTCCCTCGAGTCACTAGTTGGCACAGTGATCTTGCTACGAAGATCCCCCAACTCCACTTGCACAACTCCTACCTCAGCAGCACTCTGCGTAGCTTCCTACTTGAATTCTTCAACGAGCTGCTCGATAGCTGGTCCTTCGACAACTAGCTTGATCTTTTACTGTGTTTACTGCAATCCTGTTAGCTTCTCTTGAATGTTGGTTTTTACTTGGTATGCTTTGTCTAACCAAGGTCCCAACCTAGCCTTAAGCACGACCTCCTTTTGTTGGGTTGATTCTACTTGTGCGCGGAGCTAGTTCCCCTCTTGTAACTTAGCGAAGTGCTGTGTTGGCCCAATTGAGCATGTCATTGCTTGAACCTCATCATAATACTTCTACAGCTCATGAACTTTAGTATTTAGTATCTGCAGGGTTGGCTCTTCCTGTAGAGTCATCAATAATTCCATCACATGTTCAGTCAGTGACTGCGACATCCAAAGTGGTCACTCCTTTTATAGTAGCTTTGCGCTGCTCCCTGGCCTCGGGAGGAGTCGAAGACTGTGATTTGAGCTGCAGTTCTATGATTTTCATGTTGAGTTCAAATTGAACTCTCCCAACCTCTTCCTTTGCCTTGCAGACACCTGCTACTAATTTCCATATTTTTTCCTCCATTGTGCATCCTTGAGTATGTGCAAGTCCCACATTGTTCTGCATGCTTTTGCTAGTGCAACCACCAACTTGGAATGTTGTGCTTGGATAATATCTCTCTCCTTCAGGGCCTGTGTCTTCTCGGTGAACAATTTTTCATTTTTTAACCAAAACTCATTGATTAAACTGAGAGCACACTGCTCTCAAGGTCTCAATTCCTCTCTTACTCCTATCTACAATGCATGAAGAAATTCATTGGGAAGCACTGCAATGTTCAACATGACTTCCTTAAGAGTACTCAAAATAACTTGGTCATTAGCCAATGCTACTCACAGAGACCCTTCTGGTAGTGACAGTGATAGAGGTCCACTTTCCTCACCAGTTTTGTTTCCTGACTTATCCCCGGCGCTAGGCTTGTTTGTGTTGCGAGTGCTTGACCTGCGCCCACCTTTATTCTACTAGTTCGGATTTGTAGCTCTCACAGATCCTTTTGGACACTCCCCAATGTATGCATGTTCTACTGCTCGAACTCTTGCAGAATCTCAGTCGTAGTATTCCGAACATTGTCTCCGAACTCATTGAGATTTCCCTTTGTCAAGGTCATTGGATCCACTTGCATTTTATTCAACTTATACCTCTTGTGGGACCTCTCCTATTGCTACTCTTTGCACTTCCTTAGATGAAATGGGGTGCTTTTCCCCTCATCTCCTTCGCTGGCCTATTCAAATTATTCTTCCTCCTCTGTCGCAAGTGAAGGGGACTTAACTCTTCTTTGTGATTGGCGCTGCTCTTGCTCAGCCTGATCCTTTGAATGATGCTCCTTTTGCATTCGAGCCTTTTTTGCACCTTCCTTTTTCCACTGTGTGACCAACTTTTGTGCAACCTATTTTGCAACATCATTCCTCTTCTACTCAGTTGAGCTACCCACACCCTTGCTGGTTCCTACATCAAAATCTGATGGGGCGTGACAATTTGTTGGCTAGCGCTTGATCACCTCATGTATGTCGTGGTCTGTAACCAAGTATGGTAAATCATACCATTTGTGTTAATGGTTTTTGTGTGCTTGAATGTAGACATGGTGGAAATTAGCTTTAAACATGGCATATGCTGACAATTGCTCATACAAGGTTGGGGACAACCTTGGCCACTAATTGATGGCCATGAAAAAACTCATTTCCATAAAGACCCAGAAGATATTTGTTTCTTTGACCCATGCGGAGTCCTTTGTGGCCTAGAGGGAGGCGAATTGCATGGCCTCCAACAATCCTTCCTTCATTGAAGCAAACTGGCTGCCCTCTGGTAGCTCCCATGTGACCAACATGATGGAGAATAGAATCCACGCATAATGGAAGGGATTTCTCTCATCCTGGACCTCATGATAATTCACAAGGAATTCACTTCATAACTATTGCGACCAGTTAAATTGCACACTCTTCACACATTGTGCAGGTAATGATACCATAAGCGTTAGAACCTTGTCTGCACGACACTTCCTCATAACCCTTCCGACCAGTATTTAGGTGGAAATATTCACAACGATATTGTTGATATATGTGATGGAATAGCCGCGCAACTTTTTCACAAGCTCAAACTCCTTTTTCATTTTATCTGCCAAGTCTTTTTCTCCTACCTTTCCACCAAACGCCTTGGCCAGATTCAAGCCCTCATGTGGCAGGTGTGTGATCCTAGGGATGAGCATGTCTGTGATGGGTATAGGCACTCCTAGCCATAAGCACTCATCATGTACAACAGTCAGTAATTGCCTCACATAGGTGGTATTAATTGTAGTAAGGTGATAGTGGGGCACCCACAACAGGTTCAGTAGCCCGGAGTTTTCCACTCCGAGGATCCATTGCATGATCTCCAACTCAGTGACACCTGAATCTTGATAGTAAAAAAGTTTTATGTAATTTGTGGTTGTTAGGTGTAGGAACCTCTCATGGTACACCAAGTCCCAATCCTCCATCTTGAGCAAGAGGATCTGCGTGAGGTGCAAACCTTCAAAGGGAACCTGCTCTGACAGTAGGGGTGTAGAGATGACGAACTTGTCAGAATCCGGGTCCTTGGTGACCTTTGTTTTCCCTTTTCATGGAGGAATGTACTCAGGCAACTTGGTAATGGGATCCATTCCCTCGACATTGATGTCATCGATGCCCTATCCCTCCTCAGCCTCCAAATCAATAACCCTCTCGGGATGCTTTTCCTTCTTGTACTTATGAGTAGCAAAATGTTTTCTAGGTGACTCGCGCATTGGCACTGACTTCTTCTGCTTATCCTTCTTTGGCTTATGGGCTTCCATAAAAGGTGCAGGCTTTGGCCTTGGCGACCTCGGAGTCATAAGCATAGGTACCTGAGCTTCCAAACTCACAACCTCTGGAGTGGCTCCTTCCGATGCGACCTCTCCCCTAGTTCTCATAGTCTCAGCAGGGCTTGGTCCTAACATGGTTTCAAGGATAAACTTCCGGTTCAACTCTGGTAGATTGGAAAACATAGGGCTCATGACTAAACCCTCAAAGAATGAGCGGCTCATAAGCAAGAGATAACTCAACTAAAAAATTCTAAGTGTGCAAAGTGTTCTTTGTTGGAATGGAACATGTAATTTATAGGGGTTTTTGAATTCAAATCCAACCATTCCCCACAAAATTTGATCATTAATGTTGTTTTGGCAGCATCTTCAGATATTTTAGCCTTAACTACTGCTAGCCCACTCCTCTTAACTGTCTCCTAACTTTCAAATCATGAACAGTGACTCCAATGGTCACTTTCCTGCTTTGCTTCGCGACACCTCCCTTCATAGTGCAGCTCCCTGCGTGCAGCTTCTTATACTGTAACTTCATCCTATTCCGCGTAACCCATTTGCCACATAGTCCTCCAACATAGGAAGTGTAGTTAATAGTCCTGCGCTCCCTTACAACTATTTGGAGCACTAAGATTATCCTCCCATCATATAGGCATTGAGCTAGATCCCCTGTATATGGATTTAATCGACTACCATTCATCCTTCTTGGAAAAGGTTCTCCATTCAGCTTCGCAAGCTGAACTGCGCCTCCATCTATGATCTCTTTATTAACATATGGCCCAAGCTAATGCATCTGAAATTTCCCTTGGAAACCTGGTGAACTTGCTATCATATAACATTACTAAGTCATTTACCTTGAATGTGCACAACTTGTTGTGCCTATCATGCCTTGCTTTTTCATATTCCTTCTGTACTTGCTGATGGAATCCAACTAAGAATCTGTTAGGCCCCTATACTACTAGTGTAACCCCTTATTATTATTAGTACAACCCCCTTATTATATTGATGTACCCATGTAGTGCCCATATTGTTACTATTGTGCTCCATAGAAGCCCACTATTGTTATTATTGTGCCCTTACATTATTATTGTTATGTAGGCTCTGATTATTATAATGACCCCTTAGACTCCTATATATAGAAAGGAGGTCTTTTCATTTGTATCATCCAAGAATTGTTCATTTATGTAATGTAAAGGAGGTTGCCCCCTCGAAGAGGCTGAATTCTAAGGCGTTGATCTATCTTTTCTATCTTTTCTTGAGCTGGTTTCATAACAAAATCTGTCTTCTTCAAGCTCCATCAATTGTGCGATCCATCCTTCCAAGGCTTCACGATCTGCCATACTTGCCATACCTGTGAAAGTTGCTATGCGTAGACTAGGCACGGTATATTCCATAGGCATCACAACTTCTACACCATAGACCAATCGAAAAGGTGTCTGAGCTGTTATCTTTTTGCAAGTATTCTTATACGACAATAACACTACAGGTACGTGCACATCCCAATCATTCCAGTACATGTTACAAATATTTGTCAACACATTCTCCAATACCTTATTAAAGGATTCAACTGTTTCATTAGCCTGAGGATGATATGGTGTTCTCTTCTGATGATAAACCTGTAATTCTTCAATTAACGCACTGATCATTTCATTTACCAAGTGCATACCACATTCAATCATAAATACTTTTGGGCCGCCAAATTTGGTCAACACATACTCGAATAGGAACTTTGCTATTGTAGCCCCTTTACAATCATTCACCGGCTACACCTTTGCCCATCAGGTTAGATACTCCGTCGCAATGATGATATAGTGTGCACTTATCTTCTTTCCTAGGAGATGAATTGGTCCAATGAAATCAATTGCACATTTTTCAAATGGATACAATGATACTTGAGGATTCAGTGGCAACTCATCCCTGCACGATGGTTTGCCCGTTCGTCGACATGCATCGCTTGCCCTACAATATGCTTTCAAATATTTATGCAGCGTAGGCCACCATAGTACGACGCACAAAATCTTCTAGTTGTCGCTTTTCTTGCATAATGACCTCTAGTAGCCCTCCCATGAGCTTCAACAGGATGTTATTCCATTCAAAATATGGCACATATCGCAATATCTTGTCTGTGCCCATCTTATATAAATGTCCTTCAATCACTGAGAAATATGCCGCGTGCACTACTAACTCCTTTTTTTACTGACTGGTGTATGATTCTAGTGCCATTCTTATACTCAAAAAGTGGATAGTATCTGCAAAGTGGTTATCTGCTATGCACATCGCAAAGAGATGTGTATTGGGAAATCCTTCCTCCATATTAGTGGTCTCTTCTCCTATCTTAATTCACGATAGTTGTTCAGGTCTGACATTCAATGTACCTGGCTTCACAATCACCTTGAAGTCATACTCATGGAATAACAACAACCATTGACATCTTCCCCCCCAAAACAGGCTTATTGACTAGGTATTTCAAAATAGAATGATTTGTGTACATTTTGAAATGTCCACCTAACAAGTAGTGCCTGAAATTTTGAAGCGCGTACACCATCGCCAATCCTTCATGCTCTGTCGTTGAGTAGTTCTTCTCAGCCTTTGATAATTCCCTGCTCATGAATGCTATAGGGTGGTCCATCTCTCCTTCACTAGCCTATGTTAGTACTTCTCCCAACGCAACGCACGAGGCATCGACATGTACTTGGAATTCCGTTTGCCAATCTAGGAATACCAAAATTGGCAATGACCATCTTCTCCTTCAATAAATCCAACTGCGCTGGCATTCTTCATCCCAACAGAATGTAGCATCCTTCCTCAGTAGTTTGTCCTGACCTAGGTTTAGAGTTAATTGTGCCAAACAAAAACCTACACTACTTCCCCTTTCATTATAAGCCCACATAGAACAGGCGAAGTCTCACCCGAAGCAGCATAGGGGAATTCTAGAAATAAGTTTCCACATATAGAGATTAGTATGATGTATTTTATCGCCCTATATCTGTCTTCAAGCAAAACTATAATCCCCCAAGGCTTGGTACTGCAACTTATCTTAAACAGTCCTTAGAGCTTCGTGAAGGTCTATGATAGGGTTTTGTGGGCCCTTAACATATACAAAATCCACTTACATGCACCAAGGTCTGAGTTCGCACAGATCTACTTAAGTATTTAATAAACACAACAACAAGTATTATAATCTTCTTGTAAATACTTCACATGCATTGTGTAAAGTTAGCAAGACTTATCCAACCTAATCACTCATCAATACATAAATATTTCATAAAGACATTTATTCCATCACAACATATATCGTAAACATAAATAACAGAAGTAAATAGATGAACACATGCATTTATCCAACAATCTTCTTTATTAATATTCAAAATGAGGTTATAGACTCAAAATTCCCTGCGCACTTTGTTGCAGGGGTCCACGCACTCAGATGTGGACTCTACTCTAGGCCTCTTCACACTCAGCTACAAAGCCTTTCTTTCCTCTACGACTCACTTCCCCATGCTATCTTCTATTGACCCATTATCAATAGACTATTGATTTTTTATTTATTTTTCCTTAGACTCTTTAAGACATGCCTCTTTATAGCTTTTATTTATACAATTCCATGGTCCACGGACCATGTGTAGATCTCAAAACTGACTTGAATTTACATAAACAAGAGGATAAACCCATTTTGAATTCTAACTATTTACGCACTGCACATCCACAATTTGTGGAGACTTTACATATTTTTACGAAAATTTACATCAAAACTTGGGTTTTTATCCCAAAAGTTGACCCATGGGACCCCATCCCAACATTTATTCTGCTTCTTGCTGTAACTCTTGGACCAATTTCTCTATTGTTTGCCCCTCCACTACAAGTTGCATAGTCCTTTGGGTCAACTACATGGCCTTCAACCTCTCATGAATGTTTTGTGAAAGTTGGCTAGCTTCCTCTGTCCAAGGCTGAAGTCGGTCTCTTACCAGGGACTACCTTTTCTGTAACTCCTGGATCTACACTAGAATCACCTTGCCCTCCTATAGGCATGTGAAGTGCTAGGCTGGCGCTAATGTTTACACAATCATACTGATTTCATCATATTGTTGTTGTGCTTCCCTGATCTTTGTGTTCAACTGTTGCAACTTAGGGTCCTCCTACAATGTATCCCATAGGCCCATTTCTTGATTGAATAGCTGGTCACAACCTTGGACTACGACATCTAGTTGACCCATGGATTCTTTTATAGATGCACCTCTTTGTTCATAGACTTCTAGCAGTGTAGTTGGTTGAAGCTTGAGTTGGAGTTCATATATCTTCATCTAGAACTCAAAAGTGACTCGCCCAACCTCATCTTTGGTGTTATGCACTATCATTGTTAATTTTTTTACTTTCATCTCAGCCTATGCATCCTCTAGGATATGTAATTCTATAACTATTTGAAAGACTTGTTTGATTAGTAACTCAAGGTTTGTGCTTCGTGCTTGCATTTCCTCTTTCTCCTTTAGCGCTCGTGTCTTCTCCTCATACATCTAGGCATTTTTGACTTTGCACTCACTGAGGAGTGCAAGTGCGCGCTACTCCCAGATCTGCAACTCATCTAAGACCCCCTGATGCAATGCATGGAGGGTTTGGAGTAGTAGCGTGACCACATTGATTCCAAGATCCTTGATATTTTCTAGCATTGTGCGGTCTTCCTAGCTATTTGCCTGCAGGGGTCCTTCTGGTAAAGGGATGACCCTTAGGTCCATGGTCCGTTCCACTTCTAGAACACTCATGCTTGCTTGAGTCTAGCTCACTTGCACCGTGATCACTTGCCCAATGCTCGCCTGGATCCTTTCTGGCCTAGATCAGCAACTCATGCAGATCCTTCTGGACACTTCCTAGTGTTTGTATATACTGCTATTCAAAGTGCGACCATAATTCTGATGTGGTATCTCGAAATTTGTCATTGATTTCATCTAAATCACCCCCTATTAGCATGAGAGGGTCCACCTGTGATTGTTTATCTGACTTCCATGTCTTTTGCAGACCTGTTGTTGTTTCTTTGGTGCGCTTCTGGAATTTAAAGGGGGTGGACACCTCCTCACGCCCATCGCCTCCCTGATCAGATAGCTCCTGTTCATTAGTGCGCCGTGAGGCTAATTTGTTGCTTGCTTCGGTATTTGGTTTTTCCTTCTTAGTCTTCTATTTAGCAGCTTGCTCCTTTGCAACCCTCTATTTCTCCGTAGCTGCCTTAGCAACAACTTATTTTTTCTTCTGCTGGGCAACCTTCTCCCCTCCGACTGCCTTGTATAAAAAGCTTTTACACATGGGTCAGTCGATACCCAACCTGCGTGTATGTGTTAAAACATAAAAAGATATATGATCTCCTTAAATTCAGGCGGATTTTATGGGTTTTACCTATTACTCGCCTACTATAGCCCATGGACCAACTATTTCCCAACTGAAAATATAATTTGGAGAAGTATAAATATACCTTCCTGGGAAGTCCTAAAGGATGAGAAAATATTAAAAATTCCTATGCCTTCTACACTTCCAAGTCATAGGAAACCTCTGTTTCCTTCTTGAGATGTCCTTCATACCTTTAGGACATCCTTATGTATACCTATGGATGGGGATTACTGAGGCCTGGGTAGGACAGATATAGAGGATGGTTTCACTTGGAGCCAACGAACGACTTAGGTTGTAGTTCTTCCGTACTTTCTTTAGTTTACATCAATAAAGAGGTGATGTCTTGTCCTGATGTTTAAGGTATTAATGCATTAATCTATGTTATGATTTGCTTATGAAATCTTATGTTAATTCTTATTTTCTTACATTCTTACTAAGGCATTGGAAGAAGCAGAGGGTTTGGACCCTACGGGAATGACCTCAAACGTAGGACCTATGGGTAATACCTCTTCTTCATAATTCAATAGTTTAAGTATTAGGACTACCTGTTTTCATGTCTCTTTATGTTGTATGCCCTCTTCTTTGTTGGGTTTCTCAATCCAAGACCCTAGGGTGATTGTACCTGTAATAGAATTGGCGACTTCATTAAGGAAAACATTCTTATTTTTCCTATATTGGGTTGTTTCTTCTTGAGCAGGGCCTGTTTGATTGGCTTCTTACTTTTACAATGTCTGTGACCTTTTTTCTTCCTAGGCATCAAGTTTGATATTTTGGATCAGGATTGGATTTTTTGTTTTCCTTTATTGAGCTTTATATACACATTTATCAGAGGATACAATAGCATATGCATGCTAGTTTCTTCAAATAGTTTCCTTTATTTTAGTCGCCTATAGACGCTTCTGTGTCTTTACACAGTCACATATACCTTATTTTGAGTTAATTTCTCAAAATATTTGGTCCAGTTGAGATTGTTGCCTGGTGCTTTTTGCTATTTTCTTGTCATTCCCTGTCAATGGAGCTTTGCTTTCTTGCAAGTTTTCAATTTCTAATCTTCCTCTTATTGAAAAACCTAGTTAACCTAGGGTTTGCTTTTTGAGTAATGTTTGAGTTTGGGATTTGGGTTCAAGGATTATTGTGGAAGTTCTTGGTTGTTCTGACTTTGAAGAACAAGACACTGATTGTAGTTTTGTTTATAACCCAATTTTCAGATTGCTTCACTTTGCTTTCCATTTTTTGGTTGACCTATTTTGTTTTTCATGGTTTTTGATTGCCTCTTTGGCAATATTGAAAGTCTTTCTTGACGTTATTTTGGTTTGTTGAAGTTCTTTGTACTATTGTTCAGATCAATCTATGCAAGTTTGTAGTCCTTTATTGTTTCAAGTTTCATTACATTGATGATGTGCATAACTTGCGAATTTTAGGACTCTTTATGCTTGTTTTTGGTCTTTGAAGTTTAGTAGTCTTTTTTGGTCCCAAAAATTTCTTTGGGTTCTTTAAAAAAGAAAAAAGATAAAAACATAGTTCTTCCTTTTCTTTTTCTTTTCAATTTTTTTTTGGTTTCTTCGTTGTTTTTGAGCAATTGTGAACTTTTTTGATTCGTTTTGCTTGCTTTTGAGGGAATTTTTGTGTTTGAATTTGTGCCTTCTTTGTAGTCAAGTTGGCCTATTGATCTTGTGAAGGAACACATTTTCTTCTTGTATGAGCATCCATGCACCATCATTATAGTTTGCATTAGCATAGTTTGCACTGCAAGCATTTTATTATTTTTGTTAGATTTTGAGTGTGTGGAGTTTGTTTTCTAAAAAAGGAAAAATTTTCTTGTACAATATTATTTGTAGAACCTTATAAAAATCCCTTTTCATCGAAGAAAAATAATTGCATTTTCATATTACTAAGTTTCTATTCATTTTTCAAAACACCATAAGTTTCACTCTCATGTTAGCCTTGACTTAAAGAACAACCCTTTAAAATCAAGTGCTTAATTAAAAAGAACTAGAACATTTCTTGATTTGTCATTAAATATGTTAACACGTCTAGCTATTTAGGGCCTTGGAATAGGTGAGTGGAGAGTTAAATCTCCAAGGCCGGTCAAACTGTTAAACATAGATGTTCAATAATGAGTGAAATCTAGTGCCATTAGAAAGACATCTGGTATTTCTAATGATACAAAATGGTGTCCATAGTTGCTATTCCTAGGGTCCACGTAGGTTGTTGTAGAGGGGAATCTTGTGACACCTGAAGTAGACATTGCATCATGTTCATTAATACTTCTGGAGGGTACCCTTGTAAAGCTTAGGTGCTTGCACAGGAAAAGGCTTTTGTATGGAGGATAACGTAACTATTTCTGTCACCTTCACTAGTAGGCCTGGGCCATCATTATCCCAAACTATCTTTGGAAGGTCCCTTACTTCAATTTGTTGTATTTTTGTGTCCGATCCTCATCACCCAGAGCAGAAATACTTGGAAGTTGCTTGATTGGTTGTATCTTTAGGGACTTTATAGTCGATTTCTCTTTTCTCTTTGTATTTAGTTGACTTTAGGCAGATTTGTCTTGTCACTTTTGGACCTTAGATGCTGAGTGATTGACCTACCACTCCACTGATATTTAAAGGCTTTTGATATTTCTTTTGAAAGTTATGGAGTTGCCTCCTTAAGGGAAAAGGTTTTGATTGTGCATCTCTCTTCCTTGGAAAGTAATTTGTACATTCTTGTAAGGGAAGGATTTAAAAATAAGTTTAGTATGGCCAATATTCATGTGGAGACCAACCAAGGAACCCTTCCAAAACGGGATCCTTGTGCTTTTCCTCTCTTTGGAAATGTTGGTACCCCCTGTTGGATATACGACCAAAGTCCCACATTGACTAGAAGTGGGGAGGATCATGGGTATATAAGGATAGACAGATATCTCCATTGGTATGAGGCCTTTTGGGGTAAGTCCAAAAGCAAATCCATGAGGGCTTAGGCCCAAAGTGGACAATATCATACCATTGTGGAGATATGTGGTGTCTAGAATCCTTACAAGTGGTATCAGAGCCAAGTTCTGAAGTTAGCCAAGTGGATGAATCCTCGGAATGCTGAACAAAGGTGGTGGGCCCTAGTAATATCATGATGGGATCATGGATGAGCTCGGATAGAGCAAGCTCTCGAGGCAGGTGGTGTTCCATGTAAGGCGTGTGCTTCCAACGCATTGGAGTGGAGAATCCTAGTTGGTAGAGAGTGGACGGATGGATAATCGTTTGAGGGGATACTTGATGGTCCTTTGTTCGAGGGGAGGATTGTTGGGTATACGACCAAAGTCCCACATTGACTAGAAGTGGGGAGGATCATGGGTATATAAGGATGGACAAATATCTCCATTGGTATGAGACCTTTTGGGTGTAAAGCCAAAAGAAAATCCACGAGGGCTTAGGTCCAAAGTGGACAATATCATACCATTGTGGAGATATGTGGTGTCCAGAGTCCTTACAGCTTGTACAAAAATTATGAATGGTACACTGGTTGGTAAACGGGGTCTTCCTAGTAGATCCCAGTCGAAGGAAACGACTAGGTTGCTTGGTGGTGGGACCGAATAGATGGCCATAAATGACTCTGATGAACTTCTTTCCTGCGATAAAGGAACGGGAGGACTGCCCCCAAGCTAATCAGAGTCTGTGTCGATGAAAAGAATTTGAATGGTGTCGTTCTCTTTCTCTTCAGTGACGATATCATTCGAAGATGAACACTCTGAAGGCAAGACCGGGTCAACTGCTGTATCGACCCTTTGACTTTCGTCTGGTATGGATTCAGAGGGTTCATTTTCAATGATAGATGCTTCGGCCGACCACAATGACGGGCCATCTAGATTTTCAACCGGTGGAGGACTTGGCAAGAGTTTTTTATATCTAGGAGGAAGTCGTAGCAGTTAAACCGGATGATCATCCAAAACTATTTTAGCCTCGTCAAGGAAGGGACAACAATGGATGGAATGACTGCCTTCACACAACTTACAAGGAAGTTTAGGATTCCTTCTTTGTCCATGTGCTTCACTTTCACTGGTTGATGGTGAGCATTCAACATGATTGCCAGAGGTTGATGTTACTGGATTGTGCAAATGAGGAGACCAGTCCCTTAAGATCCGAGGGATGTAGGGAAAATCTTGGTGATAGTGGTCCCCATTGCAAATGACACAAGGAGATTTAGGTTTTGACTGTGCAGTGTGAGGATTTTTGCTAGACGACACTTGGTTGCTCCCTTTCTATTTTGGTTCCTTTTTCTTCTTTTCCTTCTTCTCTTTCTTCTTATTCTTCTTCTCAGTTACTTGATTTTTAGCTTTATCGGCTTTATCAAGCGAAGAGGAAGGAGGAGAGGGAGAATTAGATGAAGTAGAAGGTTGAGAGGCAACTCTAGTGTTGTTTAGTTACTGATTAGACTGTTCACGAATTACTGGATTCTGAATGACAGAGATAGAGAAAAGTCAGACAGGCAAACCAATTGTCAATCCTGGAATTGACAAAGTGGCCATATGGGGTGGACCAACATCTCCCCAAGAGGAGAAGGGACTAGGATTTCCTTCAAGCGGAAATCCTTGGTTGAGACTCCATTTTCTCAACCTGAAGATCAATGAGGGAATTTGTGATGTTATTCCGATTAAAATAAATTTTTAGACGCTTTGACACAAATTGTTTTTTCAATTTTAAAGAGTCGAGAAAAAGCAAAAGATGATTCTAGTCGCCTTCAATTTTTATTGAGCCTAAAGTGACAAGTTCTCAGAGGACCTTTTCCTTTAAGGAGTCTAAAAAGGAGAAAAATGGACTTCTCTGGAGATCTAGGCAGAGAGGATTACCAAACCAATCGCAAAACTGCAGAATACTTTTTACGGTATGGCACTCAATCTTCCCGAATGCTGTGTTCAATGCATTGCGATCGATAGGGAGACAAACATGGATTCCTAAGGATAAAGGATGCAGCCTATTGTGGTCTCCCAATATATACTCGACGGTATGTGGGAGCACAAGTCCATACTGGCACTTGCCATCTCAGAGTGGAGGAATCACCCAACCAACACTGAAAGCAACAGTTACTAGGTTTTACGACACCGGAATACGTCTCTAGCCTAGACCTCTAGATGTTGTGCGTTAAGTTCCAAAGAATTGTTAGATTCATTGAATTTAATTTAAGTTGATCTTGCTTAACAATTTTCCTTTCAAGTTCACCACGTGATGTATATATAATTCCTAAAATGCAGTCTAAGATGATAAACAAACATTTGATCTTCTTTTAGCAATGAAATTCCTAGCTACTAAAGGGAAGAAAGTCAAGAATCTTTTCTTCACAGAGCACAGAGCACACGCTAAATGCACAGTCCTAAATCAAGCCAAGCAATCAAAATGCAAATGCACATGCATGTATTTGTTTTCACCTCTCTTAATGTGTGAATGACGTTAGGAAAGCTATGTGCAAAACTGAATTACTTTTAAAGCAATAATACTCAACAAAATTATTTTTCAAAACGAAGTGAAAGCAAGAGAGACACTTTGCGATTTTGAAATGAAAATTGCTTTTCGAAACTTTAAAACTACTAATTCAAATCCTATGCAATAGTAACTATATAATAGACTATCCAGAACAATGGGATTGCTTTCTAAAATTGAAAACGACAGCTACGACACTTTCAGATCTAGAGACGACAGTTCGACTATGCTACTTTTTGCAAAAGAGAACTAAAAACGACGCACAATACATAAAAACATTTATAGTTATTTGAACTAAGGAGGCGGAATAATGCAAGAGAAGGGGGTTTTCACAGAAGTACACTGACTACAGATAGCAAAACTCTTGAATAAGACTGAAAACAATGAGAAAAATCCACAGTCAGAGGGTAAAGTTAACCCTCCTTGACCATCGCACCTGTTACATAGTGAACTCAGTATGCAGCACACCTACTGCACTCGGGAAGTGTGATGCATACAGACTGCCTAGAAGGCAGGGTGCGATGGTAGCAGTGCGAGACTTTGAACAGGATTTCATTCACAGTTTGCAATCTAGTTCAGGTGTTTAGGCCGAATAAGTAAAGATCAGTGTATGTAAAACACAAGGGTGATCTAAGAGGTTACTAGAGCCACCACTTAGGGCAATTAGATTGTTTTCAAATCTATTGTTTAATTCATAAACAAAACATGGAGATAGACTGAAGCAGCATTGATCTATTTTGCATTTGTGTGACAAATGTAGTTCGAAGGCTAGTTGGCTTGACTTCAGGCTCTGTCTGTAAGTTTACAAAAAAAACAAGGATAGATAGGCTAACAAGTAATCTAGTCGCTCCCCAGCGGAGTCACCATTTTGTTATCCAGGAATAGTGTGCACTCGGATGCTGCTATTCCCACTAAGATGGGTGGCTATGTTAGAAAAAACAATCAAAGTCTACTATTGTTTCCTTTTATGAAAATAGATGAGAGGAGAACCAAGAGGGCCAACCTGAGTCTTGCGCTTGATTTCCTCTCCTACTTGATAGAGTTTCGCCGCTTCTTCTTTGTCTGCCCAGCTTCAAAAGAACCTGTGGAATCACAAAAACATACTATTATGCAAGAAACAAGGATCTAAATTCATAAATAATACAGGATTAGATGTATATTAACCATATGCATGCATATATAAACAAGTGCACAGGAATATGGAAGGAAACAAAAATAGATTTATTCAGATGAAAAGTTGCAAGAGGATTACAACCATGTGCTCTGACCCAGCATCATCCTCTAGCTTGGAAGCCCTTCTTCACCTCAAGCAAAGCTAGATCACCCAACACTGTGAATGTACACCAGAAAGCCAATAGCACTTCTCTATAAGATACAAAATTCCAGCCTCTGGATCTCTGTGATGAGGGATCCATATATAGATGATTACAGAGAGTCATCTTCTGGGATCTTGATTAGTGTCTTCTCTCTGATAGTTCTTGCTTCCATTTGGAGAATGATGATCTCTTACTCATCCCTGGTCGAAAATGGAGTGGCAAGTGTCAGAGTGGAAGCTTCTGGAAGATTCCATGATCTTCCACCTCGCATTTTTGTCCTTTCCATTTGTCCATTCCCGACCATCGCACCCTACAGAGGAGAAAACCAGTATGCATCGCACCTTGTACACTGTGAAGGTGATATGCATTGCACCCCCTGCATTGAGCTTTTAGTATGGTCCAATTTTGACCATTTATGAGCAGTTTTCAGTGGAGAACTTCTGGGAGATGATGTAATCAGTTGACCTTGTTCCTTTAGGTAGTGGAGAAACACTTTTAGAGACTTAGGAGCCCTCAGTTTATGCACATTTATGATTGGGGTTGAAGTGCCCAAAAATGTCTATAACAATGGTGCATGATAATTATCATTGGAAATGGACTAATTCTACTTTAATGACTTCAATTAAGATAAGATATGTCTCCAAAGTGACTATAAGGAAGTTCTTAAGCCTCCACTTTCACCATTTGCATCACTTAAGAGCCGTGAGAGTGTTTTGGAGCTAAAGAGGAGCATATTTTCCACAGATGATTGTCAGAGATCCGGGCGACCATTCGACATGCTATTAGTCCTAGGTAGATGCCAAACCTTGATTTTGCATTACTCAACCTTTTTTATCAGTTTTTAGGGTGACTTTTTGGAGAACTGGGGAGCCCTAGTTCTTTAACTGTGCATAACGCCCCCTATCAGGTCTGTAGGGAGCGTTAAATGCCCTTTACGACCTGGTGGAGGGCGTTAGTCCTCCCTATATGTCACTAGGGGAGGCGTTAGTGCATGAGGGTGCACCCAGAAACCTAATACATTGATTTAATAAGCAATGTTTCCCCATTTTCAGTGATTTTTGGGTTGCTTTGTGTAGGTTTTGAGCCATTATGACTAGTCTATGGAGAGAATGGGCCCATTACCAACAAAAATTACTGATGTGAAATGATCCTGCTTGCATACTATCATTGCACCACTATGGTTTGATGAAGTATGCTAAGTTGGACTTGATGAAAGTTCAGGAGGACCTTTTGAGCTAGATTATTCAGTGTTGGGATGAACATGAGCACATGCTCAAGATTGGAGATCATGAGTTGGCCATTGACCGAGATGATATATACTTTTTGACAAGTTTGTCATGCAGAGGAGCACGGGAAACCTTGACAGGGGGTAGGTATGATCCTCAATCCACCCTAGAGCTGGTTCAAGCTTATTTTATCCCTGAGAGTGAACTCATAACAACAATGTTTCTATAGAGAGGATTAGGTCTAGGTCTATGAGGGCCATTTTATGGTTGATTGTGCATTTGGTGGGGTCGACGAGTCCCCACATTGCAAAAAAGGCCCAATTGTTGCTTGCAATTAACTATGTCTAGCCTCAGATGTTCAACTGGTGTGAGGAAGTGCTTCGTTAGTTGAAGGCAAAATTGACCACATGGAAGACTCAAACCCAACAAAGTTTTGGGTATGGCACTCTCATTATCCCACTCATACTTGAGAGGGTACCTGTTATGTGCCCACAAATGAGCTTAGGTCCCCTTGATTCGAGGGAGCCTAGACAAGGGCGATGGGCATCACTTGATCCTTGCATAGGAGGAGGACCTATCCGACACTTTTTCAAAGAAGAGTTCTTTGAATGGCTTAGTGGCTAGATTGTGATGATTGATGACTATGCCTATGAGGGCATGGACTTCACTAACAACCCTGACTTGATTCAACCTCCTGGAACCAACTAGGGGCCTCAAGGTAAGAATTATTTTGAGATTAAATAAAGTATTTTTAATCTTTTGAATATTTTTGTTATGTTTTTGTTGGTTTTATGGGTGAACAAGTACTCACTTGAAGTTTTTTTCTTGACACAGATGTGGCACTAGTATGACCTGCAAGCAAACCTCACCAAGTGAGGCGAGGAGGCCAACTACCTGATGAGGGGGGTGATGCTGACAGTATTCATGAGGTTCTAATGAACTTGGAGGGCTTGAGCATGGTTTTGCCCCTCATCCTATGAGGGAGATCCCTGCTCATATGTAGCGGCACATAGTCGGTGTGCTTGAGCAGTTTTTGGTTCCTCTTCGAAGGATAGCTAGAGTAGTGTTATCATTTCATCAGCAGTAGGATCTATTAGGAGGCACTTTTGTATAGCCAATGGGTGTTTATAGCTAGGCTTATAGCCATTTTGTACTTAAAACACCCATGTTTTGGAATATTTTGATGTAAAAGATTGGATTCGATATATATATCTATATATACATACATATATTTTGGTATTTTACGTTGTAAATGTGTTTTAAGTGTTTTTTGTAAATTTTTAACTGTGTAAATATTTAATTTCATACATGTATCTATAGTGAATGAGACAGATGCCAATCTAACACATAATTTTCCAATGAATCAGCAACTGTATTAAATTCTCTAGGAATATGTTCATATGTGATAACCTTAAATTGACGTTCCAAGAGTCATACCCTTAAATAACGATGTAACAAAATTGGATTACAAATGTGATAATGATTTGTCAATTGCATAACGACAAGTTGAGAGTCTAACCTGACCACTAGATTGGAGATGTCCCTTGATGACGCTTCAGTGAGAAGTGAAATTACAGACATGTACGTAGAAATATTGTTGGTGGTAGTACCAAGAAAGACTCCCCCGCAATAAAACAGTTTTGACTCAGGTGTGTAAATGACCCAAGCAGCTGATGTAATGTACCGAGTGTGACAACTAGCACCATCCGCATATCTTATGTATGATAAGGGTCATGAAGGCATCTGCATTACGAGAAATATGTATGAGACAAATAATTCAATAAATACCAAAAAATATAGTCACATAAAAAAAACTTATAAATACATAAAATTACAAAACACATGCCTAGTGCAGTACTAGGAATAATACCTTTTCAGATAGAGCCCATTTTGGGGCTTAGTGAACAGGACTCCTTCTTAGTCCTCAAGTTCATATGCCCCTTTTGAGAGGGCTTTCTTGATGACATATGGATCGAGCCATAAGGGTTGAATTTTTCCTTCCCCCAAGAGGTCATGTTTTTTGTCATAGAGTAAAATAGATCTCCCTTTTGGTAAGAATGAGGCTTGACCTTTTTGTCGTACTAGGCTTTGACTCGGTGCTTATGGGCTTTAAGTGCCAATTAGGCATCTGAACAGGTTTCATCCAGTTGATTTAGGTATAGCAGGAACTCTTCTATGGCAGTAGTGCCAAGAAAGAGTTCAACGATGATTTGTAAGGAAGGAATCTGACACTCGATTGGTAAAACTGCTTCCAGGTCATAAGCTAGTTGAAAAGGTGTGAAGCCTGTAGTAGTCTTAACTAAAGTTCGAGATGCCCACAGTGCAAGATATAACATTTGATGCCAGTGGGTTTTATGATTCCCTACTAACCTAGGGATCATGGTTTTTAAGATGCCATTAATGGTCTCTACTTGACCATTAGCTTGGGGGTAGTAGGACGATGATTGATCTTGGCCAAAACTGAGCAACGACGTTAAGTCAGACATCATGTGATTCTGAAAGTGAGACCCATGGTCTCTAATAATCATGCGGGGCACAGTGAAGTGACAAATGACCTGATTAAATAGGAATAACAACACGGTTTTGCCATCAGCCTAGAAGGTGGGAAGGGCTTGGGCCCATTTCGTGAAATAATCCACAACTACGATGATATAGGTGTGTCTAGCAGAGGAAACGAGGTTACACGTTATGAAGCATATCCTCCATTTGGAAAGGGGCTGACAGAGATAACCAGGTGTAGTAGGGTCGGAGGAGCACACATTTTCTTTGTAAACATTTGACAAGGATGGCACTACTGCATAGCCTTGATACAATCTTTGAAGAAGGTTGGCCAATAGTAGCCTACGTGCAAAATTTTCTAAGAAGTAGATATGCCAGAAATATGACTGCCACATGCACCAGCATGGTAGTAATTTAAAATGTGTTCTGCCTCCTCATGGGTGAGGCAATGTCTAAGAACTATATCAGCACCACTGTGATATAACATATCGTTAAACACTAAATTATGTTGCGCTTGGTGGCAGTTGCGGTGACAGTCACCTAGAAATAGCTTAGGGTGGAAACATTGTGCTTGGAGGTAGATAAGAATGTCACCATACCAAGGGTCAGTAGTGTCGATAAGATAGATAGCTTCATTCAGAATAGGATCGTGGGCTATTTGGTTAGGATCGATAATGGGAAGATCAGACAAACGTTTGGTGAAGACTAAGGAATTTTTCACCTTGGCAGTAGTGAAAACCAAATCAAATTGTTGGAGGATCACGATCCATTTGGAATATTTCCCTCTAATGACTTGACAAGACAAAATGTGTCTCATGGGATTCTCCAAGGAAATGACAGTAGTCTGTCACAACAGTATGTGATGTCAAAAGCAGTTGACAACAAATACAACTGCCAAGGACAACTTTTCCACATGTGAATATCTGAGTTCAGGCCCTACCAAGCCTTCCGACAGATAATATATCACATGCTCACTCTGGTCATCATGATTTTGAACCAAGACCATTCCTAGGGAGGATGGTGAGGCTACCACGTATAGAAGAAAGTCGCACCCATAGTTGGGAGCACTAAGGAGTGGGGTTGATATAAGCACCTTTTTCAAGGCATCAAATGATTGTTGAGCTTGATCATCCCACAGATACAGAACTCAAGTAGGTGCGTAAAGCCTTTCACCAACTCAACATAGTTTACGATGAACCATCTTAAGAATTTTTCTTTTCCTTGAAAATGTTGGAGCTGCCAAATGGATTGTGGTTTAGGAAATTGAGTAATTGCCTTTACCTTATCAGGATCAACCCTAATCCCATACTTGGAGACAATTAATCCAAGTAAGCATCCATACTCGACAAAGAAAATGAATTTATGCAGATTCAGACATATGTTATAAAACCAACACCTAAGAAAGATATCTCTTAAATGAGCTAGGTGTTGTGCTTACTTCTTGGAATGGGTTGGAAGGTCATCCAAGTAAGCTTGAACAATATGTATGATATCATGAAATGTGTAGTCCATGCCTCTTTGAAATGTTTCTCCAACATTCTTTAAACCAAATGGGAGATTTTGATAGGAAAATATTCCCCATGAGAAAACAAAGGTGGTTTTGTGCTGGTCTTTGTTTTTTATAGAAATCTAGTTGTGACCTGAGAAACCATCCATGAATGAGAATGATTCACAACTGGCGCATTAGTCGATGATTTGGTCAGTGAACGGTGTCGGATAATTATCCTTTGGACACGCGGCATTCATGTCTCGATAGTCGACACATACACAGATGGTTCCTTTTTTCTTATCGATAGGAACCAGATTGGAAACCCATTTTGTTAATGGAATAGTGTAATGAAACCAGCATGTAACAACTTTTCCAACTCAGTCTGGATGGTTGCCATTTTGCGAGGGTGCACTGGTCAAAGCCTTTGGCAGAGAGGTTTAACATTGTCGTATATGTTGATCTCATGCTTGACAATAAAAGGATCTGTGTCAGGAATTTCCTTGTAAGACCAAGCGAATACATCAAAAAAATCCTTAAAAAGGTAGGTTCAGCTTGCAATTTCCTCAGGATTGCAATCTACTCCTACCTAGATGTTTTCTACAATGCTTTTCGTGATAGAAATATCGATGAGAAATCTCTTTGAAACATTTCCCATGTTTCCTTCTGAGTCCAACATTTGGATAATCATATAAGGTGAGAAATTATTTCAGGTGCATGAGATACAATATTTGAAGAGGCATCATGTACAAATCAGATATCGAAACATGATGGTGTGAGTCCTCCCAAAGTCACTCTTCTAAGCTCGTGATCTCTCTATTAGCTTTGTCCATAGGTAGGACTTGATTGAGGGGATCAAAAGGAGAAATTATGGGAGGGATGGTGGTATTGTTGGTTGTGGCCAAAGTGACCAGAGACTTGAATGCAGTTTGAATGGTCTAGTAGGCCAATTCAGCTCTTGATAATGGCATTTGTTCTCTGTAAGTGTCAATGTTGGAAGGGGCCAGTAGGATCCAAGGATCAGTCGGTTCGTGAGGAATGGATGAAACCATATTTACCATTTGTGGAACCACTGATGGTAGAAGAGGGAAACAACCCATCAGGGAAGATCCCTTCAATAGACTAGTACAGATACTGACATAAGAGTCAAGTACACCACCCACTAAGGGTACAAAGCCACTGGGTAACAGAGAATAATCAGGGATGCAAAAGGACAACTGGTCCACTATGACTATCTTTCCATCCAATGGAAATAGGATGATGCGAAATACAATACACACAATGGCAGTCATGGCATAAGTCCAACTACAACCTAACAAGAGATTATAGTTGAGCTTTCCATCTATGACTTCGATGTCCACCATTACTTTTTTCCCATTCAGGGTGATGGGATAGCTAGATAGGTAAATTTTTTGGATGAAAGTGTGGTCGTCGAAATATTTAAGGGAATCCGATGGTGGGGATAGGGTTGGAGAACCCAAAGCGAGCCAACATGAAGCCAACATTATGCAGTTTGAAGCACCTTCGTCAATGGCAGTTCTATGTATTCCTTCTCCTTTCAAAAATATTTTCTCTTGAAATGCAATCTGGTGTGAAAGGGGAGGTTTAAATTTTTCCATGTTGAAAATTGCAAGCATGGAATCCTGAGGGTGAATACCACCAATAGCCGAAAGAAAAGCTTTCCTTTATGCTGGACAGGTTTGTAATACTTCTAGCACTGACATAGTCGATGAAACTTGTGCCAAGTCTTCTACAATACTATATTTTTGGGAAGCACATGTAGATGTGTTGTGCATTGTGCGACGAAGTGCCCCTTTACGGGGGTGAATCACAAGATCAAAAACCATCCTTTCGATATGAAGATCGTTAGATGGCGATGGGTTTGACTTGAGGAGGGTTCCTCTACATGAGTGACTGGAGCTCCATATGACTTGGCTCTGGTTTGTAGATCTACCATTTCAAAGGTGTAAATGGTAGATGGACCTTCACCAACTGAAGGATGTTTTGAACTACCATTTCCCCCTTGTGGGGCTTCAGGTTGGTTTGCAATAAGGTGTTACTGCTGCTCGACAGGGAAGCAATTATTTAGGACAGTAAGGGTCCTTCGAGTGTCCTTTTTAGTAATGAAATTTGTGCATCCTTGAAGATGCAGACAATGATAGGTCATGTGGTCTTCAGCATAGATTTTGCAAGGGAATCTAGTGGGTTTATCCTTTCCATCATCAGAGAGCACAATAGCCTTCCGCTTTGGGTTGTGTTGCTTTGTTGACTGCTCTTCAGAAGGAGAGGTCTTTTTCTTATTCTTCTTTTTCTTACCACTGAGTTTTTGTGTATACTACACATAGTTTATCATGGTGGTAGGAAGAGCAATCAATTTGGTATAGGGGTCAACTGACATCTTGGCAATGTGACCACCGAGTTGTTTTATAGCAGCCTGGGAGGTTGTGCTGATAATCCCATCGGTGTTCGCCCTGGGTTACTGAGTAGCGGGAGCATAGGAGTTGCAAGGGACATTGGGAATGACATCATATAAAGTGCTATACTTTGAATATATCAGATCTAATTGTTGGGCACGACAAATGGATTGGTCTTCTATGACCGCACCACCTAAGGCGAAATCTTTAGTGATTTGGGGGAGTAGAGACTTGCAAAAACAATTTGCTAATAGATAGTCTACGAGGGGAGCTTTGACTAACCTCTGTCTACATCTCCATTCATGTATATTATTAGAGATGTGGGTGGTGACATTCTGACATAATGAAGTGAGCAGTTTCATCCTAGTTTCATACCAGATGGGTAGCTGGAAGTGCTTTAAGAATTCCATCGCTAAAGCACCAAAGGTATTGACTGACATGCCTAGTAACTAGATGTACCACTTGGATGCATTGCCAGTAAGAGTGTGGGGAAAGAGATGTAGCCAGAAACTATCATCCACCATGGAGTTAGAAACACACCATAGATGATAGGTGGTGATGTGTGTACCCGAAGCATCCCCTTGTTTCCCTTCGAACTTTGGGATGTATGTAGATATTTTATGTGGGATTGGTGGCCAAAGTAAGTTATAATAGATGGGGCCATTTGTAATTTTGTAAAAGTTAGGGATATCAAGAATTTCCAAGAGAAGCAAGGTGTTTGATGCCCCCGAATCAGACCAAGGTGATGACATATGACTTGAGGATCCTGGTGGTCCTCCCATTGTGTTGTTTCCAATATTATATAGAGGTTGTGTGGTATAGTAAGTGCCTTGGGGTATGGTATTGTAATGTGGGTTTCCACAGGGATTGTTAGGTTGGGGGATGGAAGTGCCCCTAGGATAAGGAGTGCCGCCTTGACTCATTTGAGGCTGTGATTAGGGTGCCCCTATGTATTGATTAGGACCTTGTTGAGGGTTTCCCCTCACCACATAACTAATCATAGGTCCTTGACTAATATAACGAGGGTTGATGTCAATCAATGAAAGACCATGCATACCTAAAAATGGAGGAGAAATTGTTATGCTCTTGTCTAGTATATGCATATTGGGAATAGTGCCCCCAAATATCTGAATCTAGGGGTTAGAACTATACAGTGGATTCCAACCATATTGTTGGTTGAAGGGACCCGTGCTAACCATGCTATATTGAGCATTATAAGGAGCACTATATGTAGCACTTGTCAAAGGTCCAAGGGCTGATACAAAAGGGGTGGAATCCAAAATGTACTGGGTTCCACTCGTGGAGGGTATCATGATAGGGCTTGAACCTAGGATAATTGGGATAGTGGGGTTCACCATCAGAGGTGTGGTACTAACTGTCAACTGGGGAGGTGGTGGTGGACCGAAAAAGTCCACAAAAGCCCATGACTCATTAGTCTTCCATGGGATGGGTGGTGTTATCACTGACCAAAATTTCAAAAAACAATTTGGACAACTTGTATGGTTTCAAAGTTGAATTCCATGGATTTGTTTATAGAAGAGAAGGATCGTAGGTTAGGCAGGTGTATTATATTGGACAAGCTTTCAAACAGGTTGGTTGTTGGAGATTTTGTGAAAAACTTCAAGGAGGTCACATGCAAGTCACCAAAGAATTTGCTTCAAATTTCACAGGATTTAATTCAAAGGTTGGAGTGCTTGAATTACTAATATATCCAGAGGTTATATCTGTAGTCACTGAAATCCTAAGAGAGACAATTTTAGAAAAAGAGAACTATGTGTTTTTGACTCACACAGCAGTTTCGTAGCGCGCTACGAAACTGCTGAAGGTGACAGTTTTGTTTTTTAAGGATTTACCTTGAAAGCAAAAGGGGTTTATTTTGAAAGGGATGTTTCTTCAGAGGTGTAATAAGATCATTTGAGAAGGTTTGAGCCCTAATCAAAAGGAAAATTCAAGAAATGAATACATATACACATAACAAACCTTGCGCTACGAAACCCCTGAAGCAGCCTATTTTAGCAGAAAAACTGTTCTTACTAGTTAACTTGCAGAAGCTTTCCTGAGCAGCTGAGAACGAAATTTTGCAAACTGAAAGAGGTTTTTATTCCTAACATGCTGTAATACAAAAACCTCTTTCCGTTTCTTCAAATACATCATGAGCTGGGAGAAACGAAGGACCAAAGTTGCACTACGAAACTGCTGTAGGCGCTGTTTTATGAAGAAAATGAGCAGTTTAATGGTGACGTCAGCAGATTTTTGAAGGAAACGCCTAAGAAACATAAGGG
>APFE031325835.1:0-16982 GCA_000404065.3 Pinus taeda | reverse complement strand
CAGCCATGCTAATGATCTTTTCATGCGCATATGTGTATTCCTGCTCAAATAGTGCTTGGTTAAACGAACACTTCCAAACTAGATGAAATAAACCCTTTCCTACTAATAATAATAACATCAAGATTTATCTTACCAGTCAGATATTAATCCACCGCACTCCAAGCCGCAAGCTATAAATCTCTTATGGCGATGAGATGATGGAAATAAAAGAATGGTAATAAAAATAAATAAAAAAGGGTGCACCCCCAAACATAGAAAAGTATTGCAAAACAACCGAGCAAGAAAATGCCAGAAAGAAAAATCATTGCTAAAGAAGAATACGATGCCAGAAAGAAAAATCCTTTTCAGAGAAGAATAGAAATCTAAGAAAAAACATTTAAAATAAAATCACTGCTACATAGAAAAATCGTTTACAGAGAAAGATACAAAGGGAAGAAAAAAAGGTAATTAAAGCCACCGTCATAGAGGTAGGCAGCCCATGAAATAAACAAAAATGGCACTGCCGGAAGGACATTTAGTAGAAACTCTGTATGGATAATAAAAACAGCTATGGGATAATCGAACCACCCATTGAATCCTACATGTTTTATAGCAAAAATGGAATGACCGTTGGAAGGGTGGAGCGGCTGCTTTTCTGTAGTGGGTGCCTTTTTTCCCAAAATAATCTGGCTGCGGACAGAAATAGCAAGTTGCGTTGTCATTATTTTGGTGTTCTCAGAGTTAATGGGATGGCCAATTGTCCTGGTTGCGAGGTAATCGGATGCAAATTACACTTAATCAAATTGCTAAATGCTAACCTGCTGTAGTGCTGCTAGAGTTTGATGATAAATCACCTCTGTGGAAGCCGCTGGTGTAGCCCAGAATTAGAGAAGGCAGTGGGCGGAGGAATTTCGTAATTTTTCCCTTCATTAATGCATGTGGAGGGCCTGCGATTCTATCACTCAGCTAGTTCAACTATTCATTTTAGGGGAAATGGCAGTGTCAAAAAAATCAGCGATAGTTGCCCCAGCAAAAAAAAGGCAAGTTTCGAAAATTTTGAATTTGTAAGGTCTAGATAATCTAATATCTCGCAGCAGCCTCCATAAATTTCTCAAAAGTCCCATGTCTGATTCCCGGTTCCTTCACAGGTTGAACAAATCCTCTTCAATGTCATCATAAAAATCCTCTCTACCCGAGTACACTAGCGCTGCCCTGTAGCCTTGGGCTGCGGAGCCCTCAAGCCAATGATCCAATAATGGCTTCTTATGCCATAGAAATTCATCAGAAACTTCCCACTTGAGCGGCTGCCTCAATTCTTCTTTTCCATGGGTGAATTTACAAGATTTGAGATGTCACTTACTTGAATCACATCTGAATTTACAAGATTTGAAATGTCATTTACTTGAATCACATCTGTTTTCTGTGGAAAACCCCATGGCTTCTTTCTGCAGCAGAACTGCCCGCCCTGAATGATACATGTCCTTTGGCCCTCGAATTCATTGTCCTTCTAGAAGAAACTGCATCTACTCCCCTTTCCCATACTCGGGTTGTTAGCTATAAAACGTGACAACCGCCACGTGCCCAAGTCACATACACATGCAGGGCACATGGAAGCGCACCAACGTGCCGACAGTCACATACACATGGAAGCGCACCATCATGTGGCAAATCATACTAAATACATGTCTAAAAACATATTAAACATGTGTGGAAAGTAGTTAACATGGTCATGTTTTAATGCTGGCTTTAAGATTAGCATTAATCAGTGTTAGGATCGAATTTTTGATATATGTTTTGATCTATTTCTTAAGTTTATGGCAAAAAAATAAAATCACGGGTAATAAGATTCTGCATTAGGAATGGAAATGTGAATATTCGATAGGCTGAAAAATTATTTAACATGATATAAATCGAACAAATTTTATATTAAGCTTTATGTTTGGGTTTAAATTAATGTTAATGGCATCGATCTTGATAAAATGTTTATCTCTGAAAATTTTGGATAACAAAAACTTTTCATCTCTGAAAACTTTGGATATCTTATTTTTACCCCGAACATAATGTCTTGAAAGCTGCGAAGCGCAATAAGACCCCCAACTTTGTTGTCCAATCAAAAATTACGTAATAAATTTTATACTATTTTGTAATATGAAAATTTTGGTTAAAGTTGTGATGTACAACAATATTTTTTGGTCAAACAAGAGATTAATACGCCATCAACGCACAATCGATCGCTAAAAGTCCCAGGCAAAGACTAATAAATGATGGAGTAATTATGAGTAATAAATATTTCACATGTATCTCGTTGAAAGACCTTATATATAAATTAATAGCATAAGAAAAATAAGAATTACAAACAGTGTATAGGATTTTTGTTTCAAAACAAGTGTTTCATATAATGTATTATGAGATAAGTGGCGATATGTCTCTCAGTTGTATGACTGAGGTAGGTCATAAGCGATAATATTTTTTTCTCACTGATGCATCATCATCACGAGAACCATTAAAAGGACGCAGGAGATCATTTTCAAGATTCATAGTGTCATCCTCAAAGCCTGATCGGTAATCAGGATAAGTTCAAAGCGTAACACATGGGTGTGTTAAACTTTTCCAGTTTTGATATATATATATATATATATATAACACTCATTAGTGTAGAGTAATACACTTAAAAATATTCAAATTAGGCCTCCTAATACAAGATCCCTTAAATTACAAACAAATCAAATTTACCATGCTGCAACAGAATCTTGTTGGGCTTCATGCATGAATATAGATATTAGAGATAATATGACTTTGCTTTTCTCAACCACGTTTTTTTGTAAGTAATGTTTCAATCATTATTTTTGGCTTATCTGGAATGATAATTGGCTAGTCTTGCCGTCTTCCTGGAGCGTCACAGACCAATTGAACAATTCAAAATCTAGAATGTAAATGGTTGTTTTATGGCTCATGTTGAATCTTGCCATTGATGGAGATTTGTTAGGCGCATAGAGATAAAAAGAAAATCGATAACACTAAGAAAGCAAAACCAAGAGTAAAGGCTAGGTAGAAAGGTTTCTGGTTTGCTTTTCCTCTTCACACGGTCGACCTCCGATGGAAAGATGACAATGGTAAATGTAGGAAGCCTCGCCTCTAAGAAAACATGTAAGCATGTGAACTAAGTAGATTAGATGGCCTTTGCTTTCGATTGTAGTTCGTTGAAGTCAGAATATTAGCAACAAAAATATTTTCAAGAAACAGGGGAATCAAGGGTTTTTTCCAAAAAAACAAAACCTGGCTTCTAGCTGGCTTCCTGTATTATACCTTCAAATGAGGTAGGTTTCTGAATTTCTGGGCCTTGCAACCTTGCTTGTAGCCTTTCTGACAATCTCCAATGTTGGCCGAAGTGGAATGATAACTGGTTTGTCTTGCCGTCTTCCTGCATCGCCACAGACAAGTTGAACAAATGTGAGGAAGACGCTCCAACATTGGCTAATTTGGAATGGTAACTGGTTTTCCTTGCCTTCTTCCTTCTAGCTGCCTTCCTGTATTATACCTTCTAATGAGTCGGGTTTCTGAATTTATGGGCCTTGCAACCCTGCCCGTAGCCTTTCTGACAATCTCCAACGTTGGCCGAAGTGGAATGATAACTGGTTTGTCTTGCTGTCTTCCTGCAAAGCCATCGACAACTTGAACAAATGCCAGGAAGGTGCTCTAACATTGGCCAATTTGGAATGGTAACTGGTTTTTCTTGCCTTCTTCCTGCAGCGCCGCGGAAAATTTGAACAAATGCGAGGAAGAGGCTCTCAAATGTGGTTCTACAGAATTGTAACTAACAATAACGGTCTTTTACAATCCAATGGCAGATTTTATTTAAGTTGTCTATAATAATTGTCTTTTACAATCCAATGGCAGATTTTATTTTAATCGTCTATAGCACACATTAGCACAAGTGGCATTTAAGAGACTTTTTCTTACACTTACAGGGAAACACCTTACTGCGTAATTATTTTTTTGATAGTGAAAAAATCTATTATAACTTTGTTGTTAAAGAGAAGAATAATAAAGAAAAAAGAATATTAGAGGAATGGTGAAGGAGAAGATTAGAGGTTAAAAATGGCTAGGATTGACATCATAGGAGTATAAAACAAATTACATGCTTGGTATTCTGGGAAAATGGATATAATGTGCATCATTCTTGGAAGCCAACTATTTTAGGGAGATTAGATTTAGAGGATTATAAATGAATAGTTGGCTTTCAAGAATGACTCACCTATATCCATTTTCCCAAAATACCAAACATCTAATTTGTTTTATCCTCTAGATTTAATCCCCTAACATTAATGTCAATCCTACCAATTCATAACACACCCTCCCTCCTTATTTCTTTCTTCTGCCTCTTGTTTTTCAACCTATCTTATTTCTCCTTATTCTCTTTTTTAATCTATTCTAAAAAACTCTTCTAATACCCTTAACCCCTTCCCAAAAACAAACCGCTTCACCACTATCCCCTTCCTCTCTTTCTATTTTTCTTTCTAATTGCATCCTTTATCAATATAACTTAATCTCTAATCTTGATTTCTATTATCTTATTTCTCCTTATTCTCTTTTTTAATCTATTCTAAAAAACCCTTCTAATACCCTTAACCCCTTCCCAAAAACAAACCGCTTCACCACTATCCCCTTCCTCTCTTTCTATTTTTCTTTTTAATTGCATCCTTTATCAATATAACTTAATCTCTAATCTTGATTTCTATTGCATTCTATTTTCATTACTTATTAATAATCCAATAGTTTAATTCTATTTTAACACCATTTTTTTAAATACTATCTAATTTTAACCTTCATTTAATTTGGCAATTTTTTTTTTTAATTCTAATTCAAATTTATTTCTGTCATATTTAATATTAATTCTTTTACTTTTCTTATAATTTAAATTTATACTAATTTAATGTTTAATAGCAATATTTCATACTAACGATAATTCAATTTACTAATATTTACTTCTATTACTTTAATTTTTATTTTAATTATTTCTCATTCTTTTTTTACTTAATTTTATTAATAATAATTAATGGTGTAATCTAATTTATAGATGAAATGGTTTTTTAATGATATTTTTCTAATTAGTTTAAATTAAAATGAGGCAAATATCTTTAAAAACTTGAGTTTAAGTTGTTTAATCTGTAGAAAATGAGAGCCTCAGAATTTCATATTTATGCATGCAAAAATGTATTTTAAATAGCAAAAAGTCACATTCTTGCTTCACATTGTATAGAGATGAAAAAAACTATTAATCTATAAATTACACTACATCATAATTAATAATAATTATCAATAGTTATATTTAATTTTTACCCTTTTAATTTAATGTTTCCAAAATTTTCAATATCCATTATTTATTTTTTAATTAACACAATATAAGATAAAAAAATAAAATTAAAAGAATGAAAGACGAAAATATTAACAATACCTTTATTTTAAATATATACACAAGCTAGGAAAATATGGTGTGCAAAATAAATTTATAAAATGAATTACAATTTTAAAAACATAATGTTAATTTACGAAAATTTTGTAGGGTTAAAAATAAAAAATAATGTATTTCTTTATAATATAATCTTTGTGTTTGTGTTAATATGTTAATGATGAATTATTTATAAAATATTTTTTTATAATTGTAGCTAACATTCAAGGGGAATCTAAAAATTTGGTATAAATTTGGTGATATCATCTCATTATGGATAATTTTGTTAGCATTTCATTCATGGACACATCATGTTTCTATTCCACATTGGAGTTGGCCTTGGTTTAGGTTAAAAGTCCGCGGAAAACAAAAAAAAATAGTGATTTCTCTTAAACAAATTTAAAAATTGATGAAATGTTAAAATGGATTTGGAGTTCTTATCACAATCATTTGCATATATAGCTTTATTTGTGTTTCATGGTGATTAATATATGGATGATATTCAGAAATCTTGTCAAAATGAAGATATTAATAGAGAGATGGGAAAATGAGTGTGTTGTTATTTCTGTAGTTGAAATCAACTAGTTTATCCATTAGAAGCTAAAACCAAAGAAACCAAGTCATCTAACATGTAGAGGAGAAGAGATAATTATATCTATTTGTTTAGAACACATATGAATAGAGAAATCTGTGTGCATTATTGTTACATAAAACAAAAACCATGTAAAACTCTCTCAATGGGACATATTTCAAAATAAAAACTTTAGCCCTAAAACCTCCTTTTAGAAGTAGAGGACATGTTTTTTTGCTTTTGAGCATAGTCAATGGCTCTATACCCATTCCCTTAGCCCAAAACAATCTGATACCCTTTGCAACACCATGCAAAGGTGAAAGACCTAACAAAGAGGGAATATGTCATGGTTGTAAGCCTTTTTCATGGTGCTTGAGGCCCAAAATGTTAATTTTCCTATGTAAGACCTTTGTTTTCATTTTTTACCATGGTTTAGGCCACTAGATCCATCACTACCACCCAAATCAACTAATTGCTAGCCATATTTCACTTAGAGGCTAAAGATCTGGTAGAAAGGTCTCATGTGATATTTCAATGCATATTTCATGATGCTTGAGTTTGTGAACATTTGTTCAATACCCAAGGCCCTTGTTATTCTTCCCTAACCATTGTCAAGATTCAAAGGCCCATCTATCTTTACTAAAAACGTATAAATCTCCTCTAGTAAAAGAATCATAGTCAAAAGATCCCCATAAAGAAATGTTGTATGGATTGTCTTATTTTTTCATGGTGATTAAGATTAAAAAGAATAATTTAGTATTGAAAATATTAGCAAGAAAAGGATTCCTTAGTTTGTGCCTTAATCATAGGATCCATAATGAATTCATTCTCGTGCATGACTTGAGTTCCTAAAAATTAGGAGATTCCCTATAAATTAAGGCAACTTCCTATAATTTAGGAATTAGTCCCTAAAAATTAGGATGAGTTAGGATGCAGTTAAATCATGTGTTGAAATTGAAAGTCGAGTTCTTCATTTTCTAGTGTGAGTTCATTGAGGAAAAACACAAGTGATTTAGTTTCAAGTAGTTGACTTGAAATAGGATGAGTTGCATGAGCAGTTAACTCATGCTAACTCAATTAATCACAAAATAATTCCTTAATTAGAAAACTCACTAATTTTATCCATTCGAATTTCCTTTAAAAGGAGGAACGTTTATTCATTGTTTTGATGAGCACAAGTTGATGAGACCAAGAAATAGGAAGCACAATTTTGTGTGTGGAGGTTGTAAGAGAAGAGTGTGTAAGACAAGCTTGTGCATAGGTTGGTAATAGGTAGAGGGAAATAGAGATCAATGATATTGCAAGGGTTTCAAGCTTATATGAAGTAGGAAAGACAAGTGTGTCTTCCATATTAAAACAATTGTATTTTGTAAGAGATCAATTTCTCAATTTTTATATCAATAAAATTCTCATCAAGCAGAGGGATTTCCCAGTTGTGTTCCCTAGAAAAACAATGTGTTTAATTGTGTGTGAGTGTGTCTTTAATTTTGTTTTATTCCACTACAAATTTGAAGTAGAGAAATTATGTGTTTTAGTGAAAAGAAACTAGTTTTCACTTTTCATATTGGTAATGATAACAGTTGCCAAATTTCAAGGAAATTATACATGGTATCAGAGTAGTGAACAGAATCAACCAACACAAAGATTTGATATTTGAACAACAGATGCCCTATTTTAAGGTTGTTGCAGTTTGTGGATAGACAACCTAGTCAAGCCTAAAGTCAGTCCAAAAGTGACATGCAAGTATGGACAAAGGTAGGGTCATTATATGGCTGTCAAGTAGCATTGATGATATTATATTATAGGTATGTCCTAAAAAAATTTAGGGAATAATTTCATGGATCCATGAGTAAAAATATATCTCAAGGAGTGGCTATGCATGAGGTCTGAGTTTTGTTAGGTATTTGACAAGGAGACCTAGATATGCAAGGGCATCGAAGCTTATGGAAATATATTTCTAGGTGTAAGATTGTCCTGGTGGTGTTTGGACAAAGATATGAAGTAGTCTAATAACAATAAGTGTATGGACTATTAGTGGTTTATTTGCATTCCCTAGATTAGTCAAAGAGTTGATTGTGTGTGGGCAATTTTTGAGGCCCTTAGGAGAGTGACAATAAGGCTAATGTGTCACAGTGATAGGGAAGATTTATGTGCCCTAGGAGAAGGATTCTAGAGTATTCAGAAAATTAACAAATGGGAAATCCTTGAAGTCCTCATGTACAATGATCATTGAAGGACAAATGAGCAGTTATGTAACACCCTCCTCCGACATCTACCCAAGTAACCGGCCAACCAGGGTAAACATGCGACAAGAGGCCGCTATGATATGATTTGATCTCCTAAGTTACATTAACAAAGTGGAACAGATGGAAACACACCATACAAAACTTCAACATCAGCGTTAGGACCCTCAAGTACCAACCCAACCCTTCTTCCAACCAGCCCCTAGGTACCACTGATATTTTGGACCACTTGACCCCCGGACGCTCCCATGCTATAGGCTTGCTAGCATCCAAGAGGCTCTAGACACTCTCATGGCAAGGCTTGCCAACAATTAGGGACTATTTTTCTCAGTGTAGTGCCTAGGATTTGAGCCAATTTTTCAAGCCTAGAGCTCGAGTCACTACCTAGAATTGAATGACACCTTCATAATAGTAAGATAATAGGGAAATGACACTACAAATGCAATCACTTGAATAATACCTTCACTAGACTCCTACTAGACATAACATGCATTTCGTCAAACATATCACAAATATGTAATCTATAGCTATAAATAACATATCTGAGCATAGGGGTCTCATACTTAGCTGAGAATCGCTAAGAGACATTGACACCTCAACACATTAACTGTCATTTCATCCATTAGGTCATAGATACATTTCTCATTCCTTTCCCAGTAAAAACATCATGAAAGCCATACATAGCTACTGTCATAAAACATATGCATAACCAGCATAATAGCAACAAAAATACCAAGGAAATCACAACCATATATTCCACATATAAACTGGTATAATACTCATACAAATACAAGGATAAATAACCTCATATTTATGTTGCAAAATCCAAACCCCGGGATGGGACTTCTACGTTCCACTTGACCATAGAATTGTTGAGCCAAATCTCTCTTCATCCATTCACCCTTATGCCATATTCCAAGCATGAATGTGGGATCTCATAAACACATCAATCCAAAACCTTCCAAGGCTTGCAGATGCCATCCACCTCAACCCATCAAACAATGATTCCACCTCATGGTCATACATCACAAAACCATCATCAGATTGGTCTCTATGCAAGCCTTCTGGGGCTCCAGAGTGTTTGTTCTAGCCAAGGCTCCATAACTAGTAACTCAAATAACAAATTCCATCAGGCTCGAGAGCGTTTGTCCAACCAAGGCTCCGAGAACTAGAAACTCAACCCAAGTTAAGGAAACATGAGAACCAACATAAAAAAACAAGGAAATAAACCCACAATCTCCATGACTATCCAAGAAACGGGAATTCTAGGCAAATCCACTGTCAATCCAGGAAATCCTCCATGAAAGTGAAAGATCATGACCAATAAACCACATGCATATTCCATGCATGCAAAAATAGTGAGGAAAACATATATGGAACTCAATACCTGCAAGAAAAATTGTTGTAGTTTGTGATCTCAATGATTCCTTGTGCTTTCCTACTCTTCCTTTGCCTTCTTGCTCCAAAAATACGAGTATGCCACACCCTCCAAGAGTGCTCCAAGAAAACTCTAGGTATACAAGAGTATGAGAGAGAGAGAATATTGAGAGAGCTCTAAAAATGAACTGACAAAAGGTTACCAACTGATCCTCAGAAGAATTTTTATGAATGAGGCCTTTATTTTCTTCACTTTCCATTATTTTCCTTCATTTTCCTCCTAACATGAAACTTGTGACCATTCACCTCCCTTTTCTCCTAATTTCCATTATTTTCATAAATAAATGTGTCAAAAATGCCATTTTCCCTTTTCAAAGCCTTAACCATTGATTTTGCCAATTTTCTTAGCCATATTAACCGAAATGAACACCCATATTAGGATGTCTTGCCCAACATTTAGCGTGGAATAAATGTCCCATCAACTGTAATTATTATTTTTCCTTTATTAACTTTTATTACATGGAATTTTCACCAAGGTTGTTACAGAACCCTCCCCGTTGGGGGAACACCGTCCTCGGTGTTCAACAGTACCTATATCCACAAGACTCTTGTAAGAAAAACATATGGACAATGGAGCTTTATAACTTAGCTCATTGCAGTATTTACAATGATCAACCTACTAAGAATCAAATGAACACCCACACCACATATTGGAGATTTATAACATAGCTCATGGTGGTATTTACATCCATATATAGATGTACATATACCAAAATCACCAAAACATATACAAAAACACCATACCAAAACTACTTTGCCTCAACCAGAAAATAAGGAAGGATGCATAGCCCACATCTAATCCTCCATCTCCCATGTAGCTTCATCAGGCCCAAAGTTCTTCCATTTCACTTTAACCTTTTTTTTTATTTCTTAGTTCTGGAGCATGAGCACATTTTTCTGTAATATACACTAAGGCTCTGGCTGAAATTCTCCATCTCATTCCACATGCAATACAGACCAATCAAGCACATGATCAACATCTTTAACATACTTATTAAGCAATTACATGTGGAAAACATCATGGACTTTCACTTTCGGAGGCAGTGCAAGTCGATAGGCTACTAGCCCGATTCTCTCAATAATTAGATATCATTTTTTAGGATTCAACTGTGTTAAGTAAGTCATTCATCTATGACCATTTCCATGAGAGGTAGTCTTAAATGCCTAATTTGTCATGATTTTTGAATATTTCACTTAGCGCTCATTGCATCGGGTGATGCTCATAGGGGTGAATTAGTGGGATTGAAATTGTTGAAATAAATCACATATCGTCAATCATCACTTCTGGGGCTTGCACCCAGTAACTAGGACTTCCCGGGAGGTCACCCATCCCAGATCGCCTCTATAAAATTAGGTAGAAAGCTAAGTGGGCTTGATTATGTGGAAATATCCACATTTAAGTGCACTTGAGCTAGAGGTGATCTAGGATTGATGACCTCCCGAGAAGTCCTGGTTACTGGGTGCAATCCCCGAAAGTGATGATTGACGCTATGTGATTTATTTCACTAGTTTCAATCCCACTTCTTCACCCCTATGAGCACCACCCGATGCAATGAGTGCTAAGTGAACTATTAAAAAATCATGATAAATTAGTCAGTTACGACTACCTGACATGGAAATGGTCATAGGTGAATGACTTACTTAACGCAGTTGAATCCCTAAAAATGATATCTAATATAATGCACTGCGAAAAACCCCCAATACCTTTCAATATGTTAAAGGGTCCACAAAATTGTGGTGCCAGCTTAGCACATGATCCAAATCACAAGGAGTTCTTCTTCAGTTTGATGCACAAGTACACTTGTTCCCCAACCTAGAACTGTTTAAACAACCTATTCTGATTTGCATAGCTCTTCTACCTATCATGTGATGCTTTTAGATTCTTCTTGACTACCTGCATTTCTTGTTCCATGTCTTCCAACATGTCTAGTCCAATCAACACCCTACTAATTGGATCGCTCCAACTGATAGGAGTATTGTAACTCTGCCCATAAAATGCCTCAAGCAAACTCATCCTCAAAGAATCCTCTTACCCATTGTTGTAAGCAAACTCTACTAATGGAAGGTAATCTTCCCACTTTTGTTGTTGATGCATCACGTATATCCTCAACATGTCTTCAAATATCATGTTCACCCTCTCTGTCTTTCCATTGGTTTGAGGATGATAAGATGTACATAAGGCCAAATCTGTGTCCGATCCTACAAATAACTCTTTCCAAAACTTAGAAGTGAAATTTACATCCATGTCTGACACAATTTTCTTTAGAACATAATGCAATCTTACCACATCTCTCATGAATACATGTGCTACATCGTTAGGTAAGAATGTAGACTTCACTGGAATGAAGTGAACAACCCTTGTCAACATATCCATAATAAACATGATGGAATCATGTTGTCTCACTATCCTTGACAAACCTATGATGAAGTCCATGGAAATGACTTCCCATTTCCATTTTGGAATTCCAATTAGTTGTAGCAGCCCACCTAGATGCTTACACTCTACCTTCACACACTAAAACCCGAAACACCTAGCCACAAATTTTTTTACAACCCTCTTCAAATTCGACCAATAATAGAATTTCTTCACTGCATTCAATTTCTTTTGATAACTTGGGTGACCTGAATATGGTTTTACATGAATCTCCCTCAATATCGCCTTCTTGAGCTCACTACGATCTCGCACATATATCATGCCTTTAAATCTAACCAATCCATCTGTTGTAAGGCAATAGTCCACATCTTGTGCACCTGCACCTGTACTTTTACCTGTACCACTACTTGTACTTGTACTACCACCTATATATGTACCTGTCCTACCACCTATACGTGTACTTGTACTACCACCTATACCTATACCTGTACTACCACCTATATCTATGCTTGTACTTTGCTACAACCTGTGCACAATCTCCATATACCTGACATCCTGTAGACCTACCTGCAAGATCTTAACCTGTAATTCTATCCCATAAGAGCTCATAACTGTTATGCGATTTACCTATAACCGTTGGTTAAGAGAATATACCACTCTATTCTCTTTATCTTTGGTATACCTGACCTCAAATAAAAGTCACTAATCATAGCCAACCACCGAGCCTTCCTACCATTTTGATTCGATTGGTCAGATCGATACCGTAAACCACTATGATCAATCATCAACAAAATATCTTGCCCAGAAGATAGTGTCTCCACATATTCAATGCATGTATGATCACTGCCAACTTAAGATCATGCGTAGGGGAGTTCTACTTGTGCTCATTTAGTTTTCATGACTCATAGTATACCACCTATCCATATTGCATAAGGACTCCACCAAGTCATCTCTTGGAAGTATATGTGCATACTACAAACTCTCTGTCCATATCTGCAATATTTAACATTGGTGCATGTGTCAAAAACTCTTTAATTTCTTGAGTACTTGCCTCACACTCCTTTTTCCATTCAAGCTTCTTACCTTTGCTCTGCAATGATGTAATAGGATAATAAATCTGTGATAATTTCTTGATTAACCACCTATAATCGCTTGCCAACTCCATGAAAGACCTCACCTCATATACATTCCTGGGAGCTACCCACTCCATGATGGACCTTTTATTTTCTAGGTGTACTGTGATTCCATCCTTAGAGACAACATGCCCCAAGTAATGTACCTCAGTTTGAAAGAAACTACACTTGTTGAGCTTATCATACAACTAATTCTCTATCAACAATCTCAAAACTGTTGCTAAATGTTTAACATTCTCTTCCTCATTTTTAGAATATGCCAATATATCATCAATTAAAGAAATAACAAATTTATCCAAATATGGATGCAACAAACTATTCATCAAGAACATAAATGTAGTTATAGCATTAGTCAAATTGAATGGTATTACAAAAAACTCATAATTCCCATACTTAGTCCAGAAATTTGTCTTGTAGATGTCTTCCTCTTTAATGCGTAACTGACGATATCCGAATCTCAAATCAATCTTCGAGAACGCTGCTTCTCCCTTCAACTGATTGAACAAGTCATCAATCCTTGATAACAAATACATGTTCTTGATCGTCACTTTGTTCAACTACATGTAGTCAATGCATAATTTTAGATTGCTATATTTCTTCCTCACAAACAATATGGGTGCACCCCATGGTGATACACTTGGCCTAATGTATCCCTTGTCCAACATTTCCTTCAATTACGAATTCAACTCTACCAACTTCGGTGTGCTCATCCTGTAAGGTTCTTTTGATGCGAGAGCTTCCCTTGGCACCAACTCAATAGAAAAGTCTACCTCCCTATGAGGTGATAAATCTGTAATGTCTTCAGGAAATACATCCTGAAACTACTATAGAATTTGGTACCTGTTCAAAACATCTGAATCCTCAACTTCCTTACCCTTGTCATTAGAAATGTGCACTGTGAATAACACACACCCTTTCCTCTGACTACACTTTGTCTACATAGTTGTCACCATCCTAACTGATGTGGCTTTCTTATTTCCCTGTAATACTCTTGATTCCCCATTGTCATCCAAGCAATGAATATCTTTGACATAACAATCCATGTTAGTTCTATTAAGATACAAACAATCCATGCCCAACAACATATTGTATGATCCCAACGGTAATACATTCAAATGTGTTGTGGTAGGCATACCATTCAAATAAAATGCATAAGCTCTTATCCAATGGTCAGCTCGCTTCTTTGTACCTATAGCCGTTTTAATAACCAATATTTTGCATGGAATTCCTCATTCAAACCACACTTATTCACCAAGTCAGGACTACCACAGCTATAATCAGATCCAGGGTCAATCAAAATAGAAATAACTTGATCACAATGTTTACCATCCATCTCGATGATAGATGTCTAATGGTTTGCCTATTTATTATCTAATGCTGCATAAATAAGAGGAATGCTATGACCAACATCCCCAAGAGTCCTTGCGTCTTTTGCACTATATATATGAGGCCTACCACCTTAATATTGTGGACAATCTCTCCTATGATGATCTCCTCCACCATTCCAACACCGCACAGGCTCCTTATTCTACTCCTCAGTCTGAATTCCCTATCCTCTATTAGATGCATTGAATTTCTTAGATGGCGATACATTCTCTTTATTATCTATACCCTAAGGTCTTTCTCACTTCTTGTCCCATTTTCCTTTATTCTTTGTATTACCTTTCCAATCTGGCTTAGTCTCATATCTGCACCTCGATTGCTCATAACAATGCCTTAACTTTTGGATGGTCTCCTACAATCATTTAGGTTCATCAAACTCAATCCTCTATTTGAATGGAACTGGTAATCCACTAATGAACCTTTGAATCTTGGCCTTTTCCTCTGTGAGGTAAGGCACATTCCTTAGTAGCTCCAACTGAATACCAAATCATCACCTCTCTCTAGTCTAATCCTTGACTCAATCCAATGTTAATCCCATTCTCTTGATGTTGGGGTGGAACGTTGAAGAGTTGTCGACATGCATCCCACTTCCAAATGGATAATATCATATTCGTCATGTCTAAGGGTCCCCACTCCACTATGCCCAGGACTAAGAATATCATACCATCAATAAGATACCAACTCATGATCTCCCACCAATCTAATGTATGGAGACTTGTGCAAGGGATATGTCTACTAGGATTACACTAGTCCATGCTCAAATCTTGATGCTCTACCTAGTGAACCAACAAAATTTGTGCAAGAAATCCTTCCCCTCTTCCTATAATGGGAAAAAGTGGGCAAGTTGTGTTGCAAGCCCTATCTATGTACTACTAGAGAGAGCTACTGCCTGAAAATGCTACAACATTTCTACATTCCACTACATATGTTTGCACCTCATCAATGAGTTACCCAAAGATGGACACATTTCCATCTCCCTTGTCTGATAGGAAACTCCATGCTCCTCCATCCCACAAATCTCCTGCAAAATTTTCCTATCAGACTCTAGCACCTCCTAAGCGCAAGTGTCATTAAATACGACCACCTTGCTATATGTTTGTACATTTGTCTACTCCTCATCAATGGTTAATCCCAATGGTGACTTCTTATCCTCCTCCATCACAAGTTCAATATGATCCTCTAACTGGCTCTCCCCAAAAGGTTCATCACGCATTTTGTGCATATCATCCTCCTCAGTTGACTCATGCTCCACCATATGTTACTCATGTTGAACCATCAATGGTGACTCATCATCTTATTGTTGTAGATCTACCTGTAAATATTACAGATCTGATAAGAAAGTATAAGATAATGCAAATAAACCCAGAAATAATATGTAAATGATTCTTTATTATCAAACCCTTAAGGTAGGGAAACACCATACAATCACTCCTTAAGGAAGGAGAATACTCCACAAGCCTTATGCCTGTTCATACAAGAATACTTCTCTTCATATCTCTCCATGTGGAGTCTCTAGCCTCTATATAGGCCTCATACATACAATACCATGCATCATTACCATGGTTTACTCATACCATCAACTAATATCATGGGCCCCTTACATTATTATTAACTACTTGTGGTCACTTACATGACATGGGTTAACCACCTTATTTATTACTATGGCCCATCCCATTATTACATTATTACCTTGGGTACCTCCCTCGGTACCCCATATTACCCCCTAGGTATATAACATTCCACCCCCCTTAGCATGTTTCCTCCCCGAAACATGGGAAGAACACAAATAATAAGATCTACTCAAAAGAGTAGTCCACTGATACCATGCACGTGCATCTAGCCATCCAAGAGAAAGGTGAACCCTTGATGTCGCTGGTGCCTCGCTCGCTTGAGATGGAAGTTGACCTTGGAAGTTCTTCTGTGTTGATGTGTAGTAGGTGGATCGTCTCTCCTTTGTATTTGTCATGTGACTACTTGGTTGCCATCTTGATGGTTGTCTTGCGGGGTGATGTGGGTGATGATATGTTGAAGTTTTAACCCACGATGGCTTTGGCTTGACTTCACCCTTCTGTGGTGCTTGTTGTGGTGTCTTCTTTTTCAATATGACTTCAACCAGTGAGCCCTCCTCTGATGTATCATCACCTGTAACATTTCCTTCTGCCACCTCTGTTTGTGTTTGATTGTCGATCGTCAAAGGCTCATCATCTGATATGTCAGTCTCTTGAACATCTTCTGCTTCAACCTCCATGTGCTCTACCTGTTTATGGATGGAAATATCCTGTAATGTAATTTTCTTCTTTTTATACCATAGCTTCAAGAATTTCTTCTGCACATTAATATTGATAGTACCCACGGATTCCATCCAAGGATATCCCAAAACAACATCCATAGTATCCATCTCTGAAGCATAAAA
>APFE031325821.1:3435-14515 GCA_000404065.3 Pinus taeda | reverse complement strand
TCAAAGCATATTCCAATTAAGTACCCTTTTGTAAGACATGTTATCACTGAAAGGGGAGTCTCTCTTGAAAAGGTGCATACAAAGGAGAATTGTGCAGACATGTTCACGAAACCAGTTTTGTTGGAGAAGCTACGCTGGTGTTTGGCTTCTCTTGGCTTGTAGAAAAGATAAAATAATAATAACAGTGCATCAGGCAAATTGTTGTCAAGGTGGAGATTGTTGAGATTTTCTATTTGAACGAAATACGAAAAATCTCAGCTGATGACAACAATAGGGATTTCAGTTCCTAGATTAGCTCCAGGTTGTTGGGAGGCAGTTAATGCCTCCTATATTTGATGTGAAGGAGTTAATGAGCTGTTAGATTCTCTATGCTATATAATAGGTAACCATTCAGATGGTTTGCTAAGAGAGTTTGAGTATTTCATGATGTAATTTCCAATTTGATTAATATATTCCTGATGCTTATGTTTGGTGGACGTAGCCCAGATTGGTTGGGTGAACCACGTTAATTCTTGTGTTTATGTGCTTGATATTCTGTTGTGTGTTATTTTAATTTAGTTTTGCTGTGCACCTGATCCAACAAACAATAGATCTAACAGTGGAGAAGAGTACAAAGTGATAGTTGAGAGAGTTCTTCTCAAAGGGAAGTACAACATAAAAATAAAGACAACCATTTAAAATATATAGTCCAAAACCATACCTTAAATCCCGCTGCATAATAATAACCCTAAAATTGATTTAGTGAATAACTCTATTCGTTGAGGTGTGATCTATTTGTCAATTAATCTTGCTAACGAGTATTGCACAAAGCTATGGTACCCCAATTCCAACGGTTAAAAAAAACAAGAAAAGTTAATTCATATTTAAACTTATAAATAAAACTAATAACATATTTTATAGGTTGTACAGTTTTTATAATTTATATATTTTTATTGAGTAAATAATTTATATGTATATTTTTTATAAATGGAAAAGAAAATAATGATAATAATTGAGTTGGAAGCCAATATACAATTCAATATAAGGGAGATGTGTAGGTGTAACATAAGAAAATATGTAAATATTTTCTTATTTTTGTAAAGTTAAGAGAAGTCAATAGTGGAAGAGCCAAAGGGAGGGAAACATCAACCTCTACCATAAAAAAAATCCATGAAACTAGACCAATACATACATACTTAGATTTCTTACTCTCGACATAAACAATCAAGATATAATTATCACTAAATAACACAAAAAACCATTGGCCACGTCGAGAGCCCTAACCTTAGGCTACACTTTGTTGTCGCCCAAATAATGAGAGAAGATTGATCAAATACCAAACTAAGAGCGTCCACAATGTACACAAAAAAAGCACTAAAAACATGCACCAAAGATAACCTCACTTGCCCCAATCTTTGTATTTAGTTCGAGACCATAATCCTAAAACCCACTACTGCTACTACCACAAAACTTGTCATCATCATCCATAAAGACCCATAGGAATCATACCACCTTTTTTCCGTGCTACTCATCCTTAGAGGAGGAGGTGTTGGAGCCTGGAAGATCAATTTGTTCCCCACCCTGAAAGGAATGTGACTTTCCATATGCATTTATAAATATTTTTACATTTCTGCTCAATATGTTGAATTTATATTAATATGTTTAATTTATATGATGTAAATGATTTGTAAACATTTACATGTAGGCTCAATTAAATAATAATAAAAGTTAAAAGCAACATAGAGCCCAATATGGGGAAGATGTTGTAGTGCTCCTAAAAAGTAATAAAAATAATAAAATTCATTTGTTATATTGTACGTTTGTTTTTATTAAGAAAATTATGAATAACTTTTTAGATAATAGAAAATCATAATATACATATTAGATTAAAATATATAACATATAAGTAGTAACTATAAGTTAAGCTCCATTTTAGCTTATAAATTAAAATAATGATTCAGTAACCATATTTAAATTTGATTAATAAGCACATAAAAACTTTAATACTTACAATAAAGTGGCAATATAACAATATTTTAAATCATGGATATTCATGCCCACTTTACCATAGATATTATTAAATTGTAAATAGGCTTTGTTACAATAGATGGCCAATCAATACCACATGCCAAAAAACCATCTTTCATTTCGCAATCAAAATATTTTATAACCATTTTATTTAAATTTTTTTATAATGTTTTTCAATTAAAAACTATTTTTCATTTCACAATCAAAATATTTTATAATATTTTTTTTATTTAAATTTATTTCGATAACAATTTTTTAATCAAATTTAAAAGCAAAAAAATTAACAATTACTTTTGAGATATATCTAAACCTTCTATAGCATTTAAAATATATAAGATATAAATAGTAGTTATAAATTAAGGTCCATTTTACCATATAAATTGAAATAATAATTTTGTAACCATATTTAAATTTCATTAGGAAGCACATAAAAACTTAATACTTACAATATAACACCATTTTTAACCATGGATATTCACCGCCACATTACAATGGATTATTAACTTGTAAATGAGCTTTGTTACAATACTATGGGCCAATACAATGGGTCATCAATACAACATACCTAAAAACCATTTCTCTTTTTACAATCAAGATATACCACATACTACAAAACGATCTTCTCATTTCATTTATATAGTATATATTATATATATATATATATATAATTATAGTATATTACTTTTATTAATTTTAAAGTGATAGACACTCTGGTATTGAGAGGTGTATTCTTATGTTATTTATCTAAACATTTTGGTAGTCAAACTACTTAAAGCAAAAAAAAATAAAAAAATAAATTTCTACTCTTAAAATGTTTTTTAATTGTAAAAATTCATATATATTACAAATAGCTCAAACTACCATTCCCAAAAATCTCAACAGATTTTAAAACAAAATAAGTCAGGAAAAACCATTTAAAAAAAAAACATAATAACACTACCATTTTGATAATCATTACATTTAACATTTATCATTATCAGTAACAATACCACTTTGAAAATCATTAGATTAAACATTAGATTAAACATTTATTATATATATGACATAATGGAACACAAACTATAATCTAAAAGTCCTTATAATTTTGGAAACAATTCCACTTGGAAAATCATTACATTGAACATTTATTATATGACATAATGGCAGACTGGGAAGTAAATACTAAAATATATAGTTTACTCAGGAATAAATACTAAAATACATGACTTTTCAGAAAATATGAGTTATTTATATAATGTTTTATATTTTTTTTCATTAATATATATGGTATATTCTGCATTTCCTCTATTGATGGAAGCAATACTCTGCAAAACAATCAATACTCTGCAAAACTTAACTATTTGCCCAACAAATAACGTAAGAAGCCATAAAGATTACAGAAATTATAGTTGACAGCCATTTACAGGAGAAAAAATGCACACTTCAATGAAGTTTTAATTACTTCTCACTGTATCAGAAATATTGAAAATTATATCAAAACTGTTATTCATTATAAATCATCATTTCTATGTAGAAGTCCCCAAATAAACCTGCAATGCGCCATGTACTCACTACTTATTCAATTAAAAAAAAAAAAAATCACTCTGGAAAGAATGAAATAGAGGTCACAGCCATAGCACCAAAACATTCGCTATTGAGATTATTCAAAAACCATGCTGGGGAGCGTCATGATGAGGCTGTTAATCCGCAGCAACGGGCAATGCAGCATCCGGAGTATCATCACAATGAGGCTGGCAATCAGCAGCAATGGGAGAGGTAGCGTATGCAATGGCCTCAGAATAATGGCGCACTGTATTGTCACTGTCTCCCCAACTGGGCGACGGTGTACGGGGTGTTAACACAGAAGGATCGGTATAGGTTCCGGTAACAATATTAACTGGAGGATCGGCATAGGTTCCAGTAACAATATTAACTGGACTGGCTGCTCGAAGAATCCCGTGAACCGTTCCTGCAATAACTTTCTCTCTACACGCTATCAGGGTCAGAGGGTTTTCGGTTGGAAAATATGACTCAAAGAGTGAGAGTATATGAAATATTCCAGGAAAATTTGTGACTAAACCAGCTATAGAGATTGTAACATCAGAGACCGTTCCTGTGGCGCTTATAACGAAGAGCTCTTCTACCTGAAGATGTTCTAAAATTACATGCAAGCACTGAACTATATCAGCCCCAGGTTCAACTTCTAGAACGTGAAGCATCAATGGAACAGGGGCTTTTTCTTCGATATCTTCTTCAACTGTTTGGTGTTGGTCGCGCTCTTCCAAAGCAGGCTGAGTGCTAAGTGCAGCTTCAGAGTTGGCCATGGTAGAAGAGGAAGATGGTGAAGCCATTTACCACTAGGGATTCAACTGTGCAGGGAATAATAAAAAAAATTACTCAGATGGAGATATACTACCATCAAAATAAGAGATACTATCCTACTTAAACCCTAGGGTTCAAAAATAAACTCTGCTATAAAAACCTGCACGAAAATTTATGTAAACATTAGAATTAAAAATAAAATATATATACCTTAGCTGGTTGGTATATATACCTTAGCAGGTTGCAAGTTGGTGCTCCAATGAAAATATCGAGAAAATTTACTTTGATTCATGAAAAAATTATCCTTATCAGGTTGCAGCATTAGTTCTGTTGATGGGTTCCCTCTCTTTTATAAGTTAAATAAACTAAATTTTTGTAGAATTGAGCCTTCTGTGATCCATCATAGTTGTTAAGAATAGCTTCGTGGTAAATCACATGAAAGACACCTCTTCTGTGATCCATCATAGTTGTTAAGAATAGCTTCCTGGTAAATCACATGAAAGACACCTTTTTCGACGGGTTTCGAACCAACGAGTGTGGTTCATCGTCAGGACAAGTTGAAGAAGCAGATCTGTCAGATCTGTCATCGCATGTTAAATAGACAGAGCAGAGACTCCAACCGATACAAAACGGCTATTTTTGACTCTTGGACCAAGGTAAAAATTATATTAATAAATTAAATATTCTCATTATTTTTATAATATTAATATTATTTTATTTCTAGAAATGACCAAAATTAGGTAAAATGAATAGAATCCCAAGTGATTTATTTAATTAAATTACTTTATGTTAATTAATATAGTAATACTAAAGGTTACTTAAATTCTATTTATATTCCAAAAAATGGGATGTTAGGTTAAAATAAGCATAAATGAATAAAACTATAATTTTAAAGGTAATAAGTTGTTAAATTAATAACTAACTATATACAAGAAGGTTTATTAAAGGTATGATAATTTATTTGTAACATTATATTCCTTACCTTCGTTGTAATATCCTATTTTATCTGTTTATTCAATTTACAATTAATAAAGCCTATCTTATGAGGTTGGATCGAAAAGTAAGAGTGAAAGTTTATTAAATTTTAAATAATTTAATGAGATTATATATATATATATATAATTTGTGATAGAAAAATATTGGGAAAGCCAAAAAGAGTAGAAGATAAAAGTTAAAGTGAAGCAATCACACAGATGAATAAGAATAACATTAACATAAATATCATACTGTAAATATACCTATAATAAGGACCTACTGAATAAAATAAAGGACAAGCAAAGGACCTCCATCAGCCCTCGTCAAAGAGAAAATCATATATATACATAAAATCCGAATAATAATCATAAAAAATACTGGAGGGACATAAAAAGGCCAGAAAATGAAGCAACCAGCGATAAATTAACATAAATTCAAAAAGAATTAGACGATGCTAACAAGACGAATGCAACCTGGATGAACAAGGTGGAAGGAAGAAACCCTAAGATGACAAGGCAGGGATCCAACTTCTACTTACCTTCCAACCATCATCTCGGTTGAGATTGATGGGTCTACACTCAATTTCAATAGCTTCCCTTAACTTGCGAGGATGGAACCGATCCACCCTGGCAATGACTTTGGCCTTGGATTCTATTCATTTCTAGAAATAAAATAATATTAATATTATAAAAATAATGAGAATATTTAATTTATTAATATAATTTTTACCTTGGTCCAAGAGTCAAAAATAGCCGTTTTGTAGCCGTTGGAGTCTCTGGTCTGTCTATTTAACATGCACATGCGATGCCAGATCTGCTTCTTCAACTTGTTCTGACGATGAACCACACTATTTGGTTCGAAACGCATCGACAAAGGTCTCTTTCATGTGATTTACGCCGAAGCTCTTCTTAAAAACTAAATTTTATCATTGTAATTTAGTGAGCTAGATGAAAGAATTAATAAAGATTATTTGACCTGGGACAAACCCATCCATTTTTACAACATCGTGTCCATCTGTTTTCCAAGTCAAATATGGGTTAATGTTAAAGAATCGAATAAGTTTAATTTTATAATCTTTTAGTTAAAAAATTAATAAAAAACAGTAAGTAATACTAAAAATTAATAAAAACTCTTCTGTAAATATCAAATTTGACTAGGGCACATGCATCAAACCCATTTATATGGAATTTTTTTGGTATAAAATAATATTTTTTATTAAATTTTAATTTACTTTGTATGTTTGAATTTGTCCATCATATTGAAAATATTCAATAAAATTTTTAAATTATTAAATAAATATTTTAAATTTCAAATAATAAAATAAGAAGTTGAGGTGAAATTTTGATTTTTGTTATTTAAACTTTTTTGACTTTGTATATGGAGTTAACATCTTGAAAAACCTTTATGGCACTTCCATTGTATACGAGTTAAATTCTTCGAGGATTTTAGTGAATTTAGAGCAGAAAAACCCATAGATTTTTTTATCAAAGAGTCTCACCAAAAACAACTCCAATAAATTAAATGTAAAATATCAAATATTGTATAACAGTAACTATGCATTTATTATTATTAACTTTATATATGGATTCAACACCCTGAAAAGCCCTAGCGCACTTCCATTGTATAGGGGTTACCCATCAAACTTGTGATTCCAATAAATTCCTAACTGATTTTAGAGAATTTAGAGTGGAAAAGCCCACCGAAAAAACTTTCAAAAAGTCTCACTAAAAGCAACTCAAATTACATGTAAAATATCAAATATTGTATAAGGGTAAGTATGCATTTATTATTATTAACAATATATATGGATTTAGCACCTGAAAAACCCCTAGGTCACTTCCATTGTATAGGGGTTACCCATCAAGCTTGTGATTTCAATAAACTTGTGAAGGATTTTGCAGAATTTAGAGTGGAAAAACCCAACGAAAAAGCTTTCAAAAAGTCTCACTAAAAACAACTCGAATAAATTAAATGTACAATGTCAAATATTCTATAAGGGTAACTATGCATCTATTATTATTAACTGTATATATGGATTCAGCACAAGAAAAGCCCCTAGGGCACTTCCATTGTATAGGGGTTACCCATCACGGTTGTGATTTCAATAAATTGAGGATTTTAGAGAGTTTAGAGTAGAAAACCCAAAGATTTTTTTTTCAAAAAGTCTCACTAAAAACAACTCCAATAAATTAAATGTAAAATATCAAATGTTGTATAACCGTAAGTATGCATTTATTATTATTAACTATATATATGGATTTAACACCCTGAAAAACCCAAGGGCACTTCCATTGTATAGGGGTTATCCATCAAACTTGTGATTCCAATAAATTGTTGATGGATTTTAGAGAATTTAGAGTGCAAAAACCCACCAAAAAAACTTTCAAAAAGTCTCACTAAAAGCAACTAGAATAAATTACATGTAAAATATCAAATATTGTACAAGGGTAAGTATGCATTTATTATTATTAACTGTATATATGGACTCAACACCCGAAAAACCCCTAGGTCACTTCCATTGTATAGGGGTTACCCATCAAGCTTTTGATTTCAATAAACTCGTGAAGGATTTTAGAGAATTTAGAGGGGAAAAACCCAACAAAAAAACTTTCAAAAAGTCTCACTAAAAACAACTCGAATAAATTAAATGTAAAATTTCAAATATTGTATAAGGGTAAGTATGCATTTATTATTATTAACTGTATATATGGACTCAACACACAAAAAACCCCTAGGGAACTTCCATTGTATAGGGGTTACTCATCAAGCTTGTGATTTCAATAAATTCTTAAGGGGTTTTAGAGATTAGAGTGGAAAAACCCACCGAAAAAGCTTTCAAAAAGTCTCACTAAAAACAACTTGAATAAATTAAATGTAAAATATCAAATATTGTACAACTGTAAGTATACATTATTTAATTATTATTAATGGTAATAATTTGATATTTCATATTAATTTTTACCGCCTTGTTATGCATCATAATTGACTATTTCTAGGAGCCAATATGCATTTTTTTAATGTGAGGGTATATATTTTCAATTGGATTAATAATAATATTAATTTATGGGGTATATTAAAGTTTGAGTGAGTGAAGGTGGGTATGTATTACTACACAATATTGAATGTTACATGAGGGTGGATAAGGTTCTTTTAATAAATAATAATAATAATAAATATAAGGTGCATATTTATGGAACATTTACTATTTTTTGAGTTTATTAATAATAACAAATATATGGTGAATATTTACCTTCACCCATGATACTATGCAACATTTAATATTTCTTAAGAGTGCATATGACCATTAGATTGTCATTAAATGCATGGATATTCATTAGAAGTAGTTTTTAAATGCAATTTTTTTGGAGTTTGTGAATTTCATGTTCAAGAAAAAATTTGTAGCCAAATCTTGATTTGTGTTTTTTAAAATAGTTTTTTTTATTACATATTTGGATTGAACACCCTAAAAAACTCTTGGGACACTTAGATTATGAAGAGTTCACCTCTAAAACTTTTGAGTCTATTCATTATCGAATTAAAATATCAAAAACTATAAAGTGGACATAATAATTGATGTGAGCTTCAAATGTGTTTTTTTTTTGTGGGGCTATTGAGCCTAGTATGAAAGAGATCTTGTAATGTCTTGTTATGTTATCTAAACATTTTGACTCCTTAAAATTACAAAAAAAAATAAATAATAATTATAATTATTAATTAAAATATTTTGAATATTTCTAAAGTTACATAAAAAAATTAATTATTAATAATTAAACTAGCTTAAGATCCATCTTAACACTCATTGAGAGGATCAATTTTGCAATAAAAAAAGAGCTTTACACTTCCATAGATTTGATCATTCTCTTCTCATCTAGAGTAAAAATGGATCTAGGTTAGTTTTATTTTAATTTTGAATTTGTTATCAATGAATTCATGGGGATGTGCTCTAGATCTGAGTATGGAGAGATATGGCTAAGTAGTAGCGTGTATCAATAATATAACATAAAATTATATTAAAAAATAAATAAATTCATTTTAAACATACATGAAGGATCAAAATTTCTTAATGTGTATTACTTCTAAGTCCATCCAAAACCCCCACCTCCCGCTCAAGTGATGCTGACATAAGGACTCCGAGTCTTGGCTCAACCATTGGGGGATAAAGGAGGAGATCATTTTGGAGAATAAGGATAATATTAAAAATACTATTCCTTCTAAATTTAAGGATAAGTTATGGGATGATAAGAAGTTAGATGGAAAAAGAAACATAAGGTATTATAATGAGGTGATTAACCCCACTCTTGCTAACTAGAATTGTCTTTCTATCTTGACTAGTGTTTAGAAAAAAATGAACATTACGAAGATAAGAACTAATTCTCATGAGATTTGATGTGAAACTTGACGTTGGTCTATTCCTAAAACACCTTGGGTCAAAAGAATTTGTCACCTTTAAGATACTAAGAGGGTTGAATATGAAAAACACTTTCTCTTGGATTTCCCGACTTTTACTCACATCAGTTCTCATTTCCAAAACATTTTCCCCGCTTCCAACCTTCTTGACTTGTTAAGTCAACAAAACTATGGTTGAAGGTGAAAAACACTTTCTCTTGAATTTCTTGACTTTTATTCACATCCGTTCTCATTTACAACACATTTGCCCCACTTCCAACTTTCTTGACTTGTTAAGTCAACAAAACTATAGTGATCTAGGAACGCTTATTTCTCTTCTTTTTTATCATAGAAATAACGTATTAAAGAGTCACAATTAATTTCTTTTACTTTCTTGAGGTCCCATAGACCATATTGATCTTAGTTGACATTAATCATCATCATCATTATTAATATAAAAAATAATACATTTCATGAAATTAAATAATAAAAAAACTATATATTTAGAATTTGATCCCTATAATTACTTTATTATTAAATAATAAAAAGAATATATATTTAGAATTTATCTATTTGGTTATATATAAAATATAAAATATGATTCATAATTTAATTTAATTTAGATTTTTAAATTTTAATTTATAACATTAGAAATCATAATTTCTATTGAACTAATAAGGTGGAAAATTTAGTCATATACAAAATAAAGAAAGATTGATTTTGTTAATCTTTAAAATTTATCTTTACATGGAAGAACAACAATAGGCAAGAAGGGATTTCTAACCAATTGAACATATTTTTCATTTATGGAGTCTCTATGAGTGGATTAGATATTATGTAATTATAAGTAGAGATAAGGAGAGGTTAAAATGATATGAATTACAAACTTGAAGGTTTATAGAAAATTTGCAAGTAAATTTTTATGTCTTTTAGGGAATGGATCAATTTGCAAAAGTAAAAAAATTAATGGTTTTTAAACTTATTTTGCAGCATAAAAGTAGAGACATATATACCATACACAACAAAAAAGAATAGAAAAATGATAAAGGAGTTCACCCCTCTTGAGCTACATCTCCTAGTCCAGCTTCCAATGTTGGGCCTCTTTCATTAAGCTCTCAAATATGTGATTTCATGGATTTACAATGCTCACTATGTATATTCATGCCCACTTTACCATAGATATTATTAAATTGTAAATAGGCTTTGTTACAATAGATGGCCAATCAATACCACATGCCAAAAAACCATCTTTCATTTCACAATCAAAATATTTTATAACTATTTTATTTAAATTATTTTAATAATATTTTTCAATTAAAAACTATTTTTCATTTCACAATCAAAATATTTTATAATTATTTTATTTAAATTTATTTCTATAACAATTTTTTAATCAAATTTAAAAGCAAAA
>APFE031325805.1:18712-59614 GCA_000404065.3 Pinus taeda | reverse complement strand
CTGAAAGTTAACAATTTACGATTGTCCTCGAAAAGATAGTAGCTACATTTCTCAGTTATCAGCAGTTGGGTAACAACGCAATAAGATACAACCATATAGGGATTCGAATTAAGATAAAATAGCGAAATCACAAAGATGCATCTGATTAAAATAAGCATTGTCACCGTCATTCATCAAGAATGTGATAACAATTATGGACTAGTTTTCTATTGTGTAAACTAAAAGTGTTCGCATAGCTGTTCTAGAGTAGTGTAAAATACCAGCAATGTTTAATAACCGATTTCAACCAAGATTGCGCTGTTAGCTATGGCACTTCCAACAAGTTGAACTCTGGCAGGTAGTGGGTTTCAGTGCATTTAGCAGAGTCTGCCCATTTCTGTTGTTATGAGTGGCTTGGTAAATTGGCAGTGTCACACTAATGAGAAGTGTAAAGGTAATGCTTTCTAAAGTTTCAGTCTGAAGAACAATAAATCATATATTTCAAGATTCCGCTCTCATATGCATGAGCAAACTTTAATACATGCTACGATTAAAACCCGTAAGAACGAATTGGGGCTAAACCCAGAAAAAATTGCCATACAGAGAAGGGGAAACATAGATTAATTTGTATTGTTTAAAAGACATTGCAACAGGATTGCTCATTCCAGTATTGAGAGTAATATGGCAGTCGAATCACCTATCCAGTTCTCATTTCATACAATTACTGGCTTGTAACCCTAAGCTAGACGCAGAACAACATTATCAATTGAAATGTCGGCAAGACTGGCCATAGATTAACTCTATTTAATCATCTCCGGAAGTTCAAAAGGTGACCTTGCGTAAAGAAAAACCCTCAGTGACTACAGTAACCAACTTGGAGCATGGAAGAGAAAAATCATAAGTGGATGCCACTGCCTGGTTTGGAATTGTTGAGAAAAGGAGTTGCTGGGTGATACTTAACTTGCCATCAGATTTAAGAGTTGAGTTAGAGAATTCCAACAGAGACAGTTAAGGAAGCAAAGAAAAACACGCTTGTAACAATATAGTACCTGTAGAGTGGTGTTGGGGTCAGAATGCACCCTGAGTGAGTGAAACAAGAGTTTGTAATTAAATTCCATAAGCATTTATCAGTTTCCTTTCTTTGACAACCCCCTGCATTGACAGTGCAACAAATTAGGGCTTCTATATAGATATAACCCTCAACCAGGGAAAAAGAAGAAAGCCTAATCTCTTCAAAATATACAGCAGTATGTTTACTGGGTGTACATGCAAACGAGACAACCTCCCGTGAATGAAACCCTCCTACGCCATGGAAACCTCAGACAACCTAGAAACTTTCTTTGACAACCCCCTGCATTGACAGTGCAACAAATTAGGGCTTCTATATAGATATAACCCTCAACCAGGGAAAAAGCAGAAAGCCTAATCTCTTCAAAATATACAGTAGTATGTTTACTCGGTGTACATGCAAATGAGACAACCTCCCGTGAACGAAACCATCCTACGCCATGGAAACCTCAGACAACATCCAGTGAACAAAACCCTCCTACGCCATGGAAACCTGAGAACGAGACAACCTCCCATGAACGAAATCCTCCTACGCCATGGAAACAAAACATGCAGGTTGCAGAGGGCTTAACCCCAGGAGAAAAATGACTGAATGAACCTCCTCTTCGGAGCTGGATGGGGAATTTCTTACTTCAACCAACCCGGCAAATGCTATTTCCAACCCTATAGCAATATAAATGCTCTCTGACATGCGAGGGAAATAGCATTCGCCCTCTCTCTTCATGCTCCATTCATTTGTTCACGTGCTGTCACTCAGAGGGCGAGCGCTATTTCCCTCGCATGTCAGAGGGCATTTATATTTCTATAGGGTTGGAAATAGCATTCGCCAACCAACCCGCCCTGAAGGTTGACCGTTGAATTAGTGGAGGTCCATCGCAAGGTTCGCTAAACTCCACGTGTCCAGGATCATGAGATATTTTGTTGGGGGCATATGAATAAAATGCGAGGTAATGCCAATGTATGAAGTAGGGGCGAATGTATGACGTATGTTGGATGTATGGGCCAATGTATGATGTATGCTGGATGGATTTATGCCAGATGATGCCAAGGATGCTACTACCAGAGAGTTTTAAGAGTTGAACCACTGCCGAATAAGGGACAGGGAATGACAGTGAAAACAGAGTTCGAAGTCCTTACGGAAACTGTCCTTACGGTGCATTAATAAACCTATAGGGGTGTTGGGAAATTTTTGCTAAATTCCAAAACAAAATTAACTGAACAGAACAGAGACTGATGCTCTGTTTTTAATAGACAGGATCTTAGCAGAGGGAAGCTAAAAATTATTTTGCTGAGGACAGAGTTTCAGCAACACAAAAAAAAACTTCTATTCATTAACAGGAAACCAATTGTTACATAAATCATCTTCCTCACACTGAGGGATTTCACAACTGCTGTTACAAAGGAATCTTCCTCTAATAGAGGGATTACAACATGCCTGCTTCAGAGGAAGTTCCAAAAAGATTACTCTGTCTCCGCTGAAAATAAAAACACTGCTGTGTGCAAAAACCCTTTTCTTTTTTTTATTACCTTGCACTACTGTGTAATACAAAACCAAAACCTCTGTCTCCTCTGAAGAATTTACACTGCTGTGTAAAACAAAATTCATTTATACGCTGCTGTGTATTTTCCCTCTTTCATATTCTCAACAAAAAGCATTATATTCGCACTCTGTTGTGCTACATTACAGGGTCAACAAAAACAAAACAAATGACATTACCTTCACGCTGCTGCGTGTCTCATTACATTTTCATCTCTCAACAAAGAAACATTATCTCTACACTGCTATGCATTACCAAGAGAAATTTACATTTGCGCTACTGTGCATTCCCTTTCTTTTCTTACCAATGAGCAAAACTTACTTTCACACTGTTGTGTGAATTTCATTTCATATTCCACGAACAATACTAACTCTCCACTGCTATGCATAAAACATTTCATCATTGGCGCTGCTGCGTCTACCCTTTTGTTTTCAGTCAACAAACAACCAAACATACACGCTGCTGCATGTGTTACATTTCATGTTTTTACAAATCAAGACAGGGCAATACTTTTTCATCACGCTGCTGCGAAGTCCATATGCATATCAATGAACAACAAATACATTCGCACTATGTTGCTCTGTGCATACCCTGTTTGTTTTCTCAACAAAAAACAATTACAATACGCACTGCTACATATATTGCATTTCACATATGCAACTAACACAAAAACATGACATAAATTCTTCATCTACTTTCAACAACCGGAGTAAAAATTTCATTAATTACTGTACTGATAAAGGATGGACGTCAACGGAGAATTTCACTTCACGTCATGTCATGGTGCAGACCTGTATGCAGCAACTTTAGTTTCAATCGGACGGTAGAAAGCACTGAATTCAATCAGACGGTTGCAATCAATATCGTGCAGACTTTTCTGACTGATCTTTATGCTCGGGGAAATGGTGGTTTTGAAACAGTTGTTGTGGCCACGTGTCAGCTAGCGTACTGTATCGCTGTCGTTCGGAGGAAAACCACCACTCGGTGAAAAGCGGTGCGATGGTAGTACTGCCGGTTTTGTAAAAACTGTACGCTGCCTCTATTCAACTGACGCTGCAATTGAAATTACAATTTCAACACTCCCCTTTAATTTCAACTGCTGGGTTATCAGTCATACCCAACCATTTCATCAAAAAATTCAGAACTTTTCTGCCTATTCGTATCCGCTTTCCTTTCATCGCTCTCATTGCTGTGCTCAGGCACTCCAATCATGTAATATCCTCTTTCTCTCTGCCTCAGGCAAGATTTCCAATCTTTTCATCTCCAAGCTATCCTGCAACCTTTTCTTCTCTACTCTTATGGCAGATTTAATTCCATATCTCTCCCCTATAAGAAGATCTTCATCAGATATTGACTGTTAATATAGTTCACCAAGGATTTCATAAGAACCCATTCACTAATAGCTTCAGCGATAATGATCAAGAATTATAGGCTCCCCATAACTGTATTGATTGTCTCCTTTTGGCAGAGTCTTCTAAAAAAAGCTTAGATTGGCTGGAGAGCTCAAGGGACTTTCGGATTGTATTTCCTTCCTTCTCCATACTTGTGTAACTTTCTTCTTTTGCATGATTCTAGCTTGTGTAAGAGCCCATCTTAAGTTACAACAACGTGCCATATGACCAATGTTATGACACTTGAAACATTCTACATTGTTCATGAATAAGATTTCATGATTTCTTCCTGTAAAATTGTTTCTTGGAGGTTGTCGGAGACTATAACATCTATCTCTATGAGATGCTTTACAGTCTTTTGCCATATGACCAAAGTTTGAACAAGAATAACAATAACCAAAAAATGAACTTTGGTACCTGGGAGATGGAGGTTTCCTTGATGTACTTCTCAAGCCTTTCTGCCTTGAGATCTTTTGATGATAACCATTGCCTCTTGCCTCTTTGACATCATCTATATTTCTTTTTGGAGCTGGTTTTCTACTTGGAGCAAGATTTCTTCTTGGAATAGGATTTCTTCTATTGTAGCCTTGATTTTTCTCCTTTCCTTCGCTGGAACTAGGAGCATCACAATTTCTTTCTCGCTTCTTCACATCTCTTTTGCTTAAACCATTTTCATTCTTGTTTGAGGGTTCACCTTCATACCCGAGTCCTGATTTATCAAATGGACATCTGTGATAGCTGAGCATGTCATCCAAGGCTTGAGAGCTCTTCAAGATTTTGTTCATCCCTTCAACCCTTTTTTTGAGGAGGAAAATCTCTTCTTCCAATCTTTCACACCCATTATTCTTCTTTTCAAGTTGTTCCTCAGTTTCTTCCTTGCTACGATTAGCTTTAGCTGCTACTATTTTAATGGAGATTATATCTAATTTAATTTTGAAGATTTATTCATTCTTTGCTTGACTGCTCTCCATTTTCTTCTCAGCTTCTTGTGCCTATTTCCTGGCTTCTTGTAATTGAGACTTAAGGGAGGAGACCTCTACCTTGTACTAACCAATCTCTTCTTCAAGTTTGTTCACGCTCTTGTTCTTTTGTTCAAGTTGACTTGACAAGATATTTTCCTGCTTCTTTGCTTTATTCAATTGATTTGTTATGGATATGACTTCTTCATGATGCTTTCTTTTGCTTTGATGAAATTCCTTCTTAAGTTTGGCAAGCTCTTCATCCCTTTCTTGTACTTGAAGCTTGATGAAGTCAACTTTCTTCCTTGTTTGATCTTGGTTACCAACAGGAGCTATCTTCTTAAATGACTCATTTTGCTTTTTCAAATTGTTAATCTCTTCCATGGCAGTCACAAGTTGAGTAAGGAGTTCTTCTACAAAGTCCTTTTCATTCTTTTCATCTTCTAGGTCTGCTTCAGCCTTGATGTCATCTTTCTCGTTTTCAGCTTTTATGATGGGTTCAGGATCTCCCTTTTGATTGATGGTCATGGTCAGTGCTCCTTTTGAGTGAAGGTCATGAAGTTTGTCCCATATATCCTTTGCTGATGAATATTTTCCTAAATTCTTCTTTACAGAATCAGGTAGCCCATTCAAGATTGTCTTTGCTGCTTTTGCATTGTACTCCTTGGATTCTCCATCCATCCTGCTATCATCAATCATTGCTTCCCAAAGTTCAATCCCTTGAGACTGTAAGAAAGTCCTCATTTTTTCTTCCCATATATTAAAGTTCCCATTGAGCCTTGGAGCCTAAAATAGAATGCTTTCAAATTGATTGTCTTCTATTTTAGTAGTAGAGGGAGACACATTCTTATGAGGATTGGAGACTTTCTTCCTTGACCTTGCCATTCTTAACTATGCTTCAAAATACAGTCAAGTATTTAAATAACTCACTTGAAAAATACCTTTGAATCTTTCTTGACTGAGTCTTCACTCTACTGAGAGAAGCTGCTGCAAGAAGAAATCCTTCCTTCAGCTTCTTTGACAACTTCAAAGAGCCTGGACAAGCTTTGATACCAATGTTGGGAATTTTCTGCTAAATTCCAAAACAAAATTAACTGAAGAGAACAGAGACTGATGCTCTATTTTTAATACACAAGATCTTAGCACAAGGAAGCTAAAAACTGTTTTGCTGAGGACAGAGTTTCAGCAACACAAAAAAAACTTCTATTCATTAAAAAGAAACCAATTGTTACATAAATCATCTTCCTCACACTGAGGGATTTCACAACTGCTGTTACAAAAGAATCTTCCTCTAACAAATGGATTACAACATGCCTGCTTCAGAGGCAGTTCCAAAAATATTACTCTTTCTCTGGTGAAAATAAAAACATTGTTGTGTGTAAAAACCCTTTTTTTTTTTACCTTGCACTGTTGTGCAATACAAAACCAAAACCTCTGTCTCCTCTAAAGAATTTGCACTGCTGTGTAGAACAAAATTCATTTACACGCTGCTGCATATTTTCCCTCTTTCATATTCTCAACAAAAAGCATTATGTTCGCTCTCTGCTATGCTACATTACATTGTTAAAAAAAACAAAACAAATGACATTACCTTCACGCTGCTACGTGTCTCATTACATTTTCATATCTCAACAAATAAACATTATCTCTGCACTTCTATGCATTACCAAGATAAATTTACATTTGCGCTACTATGCATTCCCTTTCTTTTCTTACCAACGAGCAAAACTTACTTTCACACTGCTGTGTGAATTTCATTTCATATTCCATGAACAATACTAACTCTGCACTGCTATGCATAAAACATTTCATCCTTGGCGCTACTGTGTCTACCCTTTTGTTTTCAGTCAACGAACAACCAAACATATGCTACTGCATGTGTTACATTTCATGTTTTTACAAATCAAGACAAGGCAATACTTTTTCATCACGCTGCTGCGCAGTCCATATGCATATCAATGAATACCAAATACATTCGCACTCTGTTGCTCTGCGCATACCCTGTTTGTTTTCTCAACAACAAACAATTACAATACGCACTGCTGCGTATATTGCATTTCACATATGCAACTAACACAGAAACATGACATAAATTCTTCATCTACTTTCAACAACCAGAGTAAAAATTTCATTAATTACTCTACTCACAAAGGATGGCTGTCAATGGAGAATTTCACTTCACGTCACATCATGGTGCAGACCTATACGGAGCAACTTTAGTTTCCATCGGATGGTGGATAGCACTGAATTCAATCAGATGGTTGTAATCAACATCGCGCGTACTTTTTTGACTGATCTTTATGCTGTGGGAAATGGTGGTTTTGAAACAGTTGTTGTGGCCACGTGTCAGCTGGCGTACTGTATCGCTACCGTTCAGAGGAAAACCACCGCTCGCTGAAAAGCGGTGCGATGGGAGTACTTTCGGTTTTGCAAACACTGTACGTTGCCTCTGTTCAACTGTCGCTGCAGTTGAAATTACAATTTCAACACTCCCCTTTAATTTCAACGGCTGGGTTATCAGTCATACCGAGACATTTCATCAAAACTTTTCTGCCTATTCGTATCAACTTTCCTTTCATCGCTCTCACTGTTGTGCTCAGGCACTCCAATCATGTAATATCCTCATTATCTCTACCTCAGGCAAGATTTCCAATCTTTTCATCTCCAAGCTATCCTACAACCTTTTCTTCTCTGCTCTTATGGCAGATTTAATATAGTTCACCAAGGATTTCATAAGAACCCATTCACTAATAGCTTCAGCGATAGTGATCAAGAATTACAGGCTCCCCCTAACTATATGCATTGTCTCCTTTTGGTAGAGTCTTCTCAAAAAATCTTAGATTGGCTGGAGAGCTCAAGGGATTTTCGGACAGTATTTCCTTCCTTCTCCATACTTGTGTAACTTTCTTCTTTTGCATGGTTCTAGATTGTGTAAGAGCCCATGTTAAGTTACAATCACGTGCCATATGATCAATGTTATGACACTTGAAGCATTCTACATTGTTCATGAATAAGATTTCATGATTTCTTCCTATAAAATTGTTTCTTGGAGGTTGTTAGAGACTATAACATCTATCTCTATAAGATGCTTTAACATCTTTTGCCATATGACCAAAGTTTGAACAAGAATAACAATAACCAAAAAATGAACTTTGGTACCTGGGAGATGGAGGTTTCCTTGATGTACTTCTCAAGCCTTTCTGCCTTGAGATCTTTTGATGATAGCCATTGCCTCTTGCCTCTTTGACATCATCTATATTTCTTTTTGGAGCTGATTTTCTACTTGGAGCAAGATTTCTTCTTCAAATAGGATTTCTCCTATTGTAGCCTTGATTTTTCTCCTTTCCTTTGCTGGAACTAGGAGCATCACAATTCTTTCTCGCTTCTTCACATCTCTTTTGCTTAAAGCATTTTCATTCTTGTTTGAAGGTTCACCTTCATACCCAAGTCCTGATTTATCAAATGGACATCTCTGATAGCTCAGCATGTCATCCAAGGCTTGAGAGCTCTTCAAGATTTTGTTCATCCCTTCAACCCTTTTTCTGAGGAGGACAATCGCTTCTTCCAATATTTCACACTCATTATTCTTCTTTGCAAGTTGTTCCTCAGTTTCTTCCTTGCTACGAGTAGCTTCAGCTGCTACTATTTTAAGGGAGATGATATCTGACTTCATTTTGAAGATTTCTTCATTCTTCGCTTGATTGCTCTCCATTTTCTTCTCAACTTCTTGTGCCTGTTTCCTAGCTTCTTGTAATTGAGACTTAAGGGAGGAGGCCTCTACCTTGTACTGACCAGTCTCTTCTTCAAGTTTGTTCACGCTCTTGTGCTTTTGTTCAAGTTGACTTGACAAGGTATTTTCCTGCTTCTTTTCTTTATTCAATTGATTTGTTATGGATATGACTTCTTCATGATGCTTCCTTTTGCTTTGATGAAATTCCTTCTTAAGTTTGGCAAGCTCTTCATCCCTTTCTTGTACTTGAAGCTTGATGAGGTCAACTTTCTTCCTTGTTTGATCTTGGTTACCAACTGGAGCTATCTTCTTAAATGCCTCATTTTCCTTTTTCAAATTGTTAACCTCTTCCATGGCAGTCATATGTTGAGTAAGGAGTTCTTCTACAAAGTCCTTTTCATTCTTTTCATCTTCTAGGTCGGCTTCAGACTTGATGTCATCTTTCTCATTTTTAGCTTTTATTATGGGTTCAGGATCTCCCTTTTGATTTATGGTCATGGTTAGTGCTCCTTTTGAGTGAAGGCCATGAAGTTTGTCCCATATATCCTTTGCTGATGAATATTTCCCTAAATTCTTCTTTACAGAATCAGGTAGCCCATTCAAGATTGTCTTTTCTGCTTTTGCATTGTACTCCTTGGATTCTCTATGCATCCTACTATCATCAATCACTGCTTCCCAGAGTTCAATCCCTTGAGACTGTAAGAAAGTCCTCATTTTTTCTTCCCATATATTAAAGTTCCCATTGAGCCTTGGAGTCTCAAATAGAATGCTTTCAAATTGATTGTCTTCTATTTTAGTAGTAGAGGGAGACACATCCTTAGGAGGATTGGAGACTTTCTTCCTTGACCTTGCCATTCTTAACTATGCTTCAAAATGCAGTCAAGTATTTAAATAACTCACTTGAGAAATACCTTTAAATCTTTCTTGACTGAGTCTTCACTCAGCTGAGAGAAGCTGCTGCAACACGAAATCCTTCCTTCAGCTTCTTTGACAACTTCAAAGAGCCTGGACAAGCTCTGATACCAATGTTGGCAATTTTCTGCTAAATTCCGAAACAAAATTAACTAAACATAGCATAGACTGATGCTCTATTTTTAATACACAGGATCTTAGCACAGGGAAGCTAAAAATTGTTTTGCTGAGGACAGAGTTTTAGCAACACAAAAAAAAACTTCTATTCATTAACAAGAAACCAATTGTTACATAAATCATCTTCCTCACACTGAGGGATTTCACAACTGCTGTTACAAAAGCATCTTCCTCTAACAGAGGGATTACAACATGCCTGCTTTAGAGGCAGTTCCAAAAAGATTACTCTGTCTCTGCTGAGAATAAAAACACTGCTGTGTGTAAAAACCCTTTTTTTTTTTTTACCTTGCACTGCTGTGCAATACAAAACCAAAACCTTTGTCTCCTCTAAAGAATTTAAATTGCTGTGTAGAACAAAATTCATTTACACGCTGTTGTGTATTTTCCCTCTTTCATATTCTCAACAAAAAGCATTATATTCACTCTCTGCTGCGCTACATTACATGGTCAACAAAAACAAAACAAATGACATTACCTTCACGTTGCTGCGTGTCTCATTACATTTTCATCTCTCAACAAAGAAACATTATCTCTGCACTGCTATGCATTACCAAGAGAAATTTACATTTGCGCTACTGCACATTCCCTTTATTTTCTTACCAACAAGCAAAAATTACTTTCACACTGCTGTGTAAATTTCATTTCATATTCCATGAACAATACTAACTCTGCACTGCTATGCATAAAACATTTCATCCTTGGCACTGTTGTGTCTACCCTTTTGTTTTCAGTCAACGAACAACCAAACATACATGGTACTGCATGTGTTACATCTCATGTTTTTACAAATCAAGATGGGGAAATAATTTTTCACCACGCTGCTGCACAGTCCATATGCATATCAATGAACAACAAATACATTCACACTCTGTTGCTCTGCGCATACCCTATTTGTTTTCTCAACAAAAAACAATTACAATACGCACTGCTGCGTATATTGCATTTCACATATGCAACTAACACAAAAACATGACATAAATTCTTCATCTACTTTCAACAACCGGAGTAAAAATTTCATTAATTGCTGTACTGATAAAGGATGGCCGTCAATGGAGAATTTCACTTCACGTCACGTCATGGTGCAGACCTGTACGGAGCAACTTTAATTTCAATCGGATGGTGGACAGCACTGAATTCAATCGGACGGTTGTAATCAATATCGCACGGACTTTTATGACTGATCTTTATGCTCTGGGACATGGTGGTTTTGAAACAGTTGTTGTGGCCACGTGTCAGCTAGCGTACTGTATCGCTACCGTTCGGAGGAAAACCACCGCTCGGTGAAAAGCGGTGATATGGGAGTACTGCCGGTTTTGCAAAAACTGTACGTTGCCTCTGTTCAACTGTCATTGCAGTTGAAATTACAATTTCAACACTCCCCTTTAATTTCAACTACTGGGTTATCAGTCATATCCAGACATTTCATCAAAAAATTCAAAACTTTTCTGCCTATTCGTATCAACTGTCCTTTCATCGCTCTCACTGCTATGCTCAAGCACTCCAATCATCTAATATCCTCTTTATCTCTGCCTCAGGCAAGATTTCCAATCTTTGCATCTCCAAGCTATCCTACAACCTTTTCTTCTCTCCTCTTATGGCAGATTTAATTCCATATCTCTTCCCTATAAGAAGATCTTCATCAAATATTGACTGTTAATATAGTTCACCAAGGATTTCATAAGAACCCATTCACTAATAGCTTCAGCGATAATGATCAAGAATTACAGGCTCCCCCTAACTGTATGCATAATCTCCTTTTCGCAGAGTCTTCTCAGAAAAGCTTAGATTGGCTGGAGAGCTCAAGGGATTTTCGGACTTTATTTCCTTCCTTCTCCATACTTCTGTAACTTTCTTCTTTTGCATGGTTCTAGCTTGTGTAAGAGCCCATGTTAAGTTACAATCACATGCCATATGACCAATGTTATGACACTTGAAGCATTCTACATTATTCATGAATAAGATTTCATGATTTCTTCCTGTAAAATTGTCTCTTGGAGGTTGTCGAAGACTATAACATCTATCTCTATGAGATGCTTTACAGTCTTTTGCCATATGACCAAAGCTTGAACAAGAATAACAATAACAAAAAAATGATCTTTGGTACCTGGGAGATGGAGGTTTCCTTGATGTACTTCTCAAGCCTTTCTGCCTTGAGATCTTTTGATGATAACCATTGCCTCTTGCCTCTTTGACATCATCTATATTTATTTTTGGAGCTGGTTTTCTACTTGGAGCAAGATTTCTTCTTTGAATAGGATGTCTTCTATTGTAGCCTTGATTTTTCTCCTTTCCTTTGCTGGAACTAGGAGCATCACAATTTCTTTCTCGCTTCTTCACATCTCTTTTGCTTAAAGCATTTTCATTCTTGTTTGACGGTTCACCTTCATACCCGAGTCTTGATTTATCAAATGGACATATGTGATAGCTGAGCATGTCATCCAAGGCTTGAAAGCTCTTCAAGGTTTTGTTCATCCCTTCAACCCTTTTTCTGAGGAGGACAATCGCTTCTTCCAATCTTTCACACTCATTATTCTTCTTTGCAAGTTGTTCCTCAGTTTCTTCCTTGCTATGAGTAGCTTCAGCTGCTACTATTTTAAGGGAGATGATATCTGACTTCATTTTGAATATTTCTTCATTCTTTGCTTGATTTTTCTCCATTTTCTTCTCAGCTTCTTGTGCCTATTTCCTAGTTTCTTGTAATTGAGACTTAAGGGAGGAGACCTCTACCTTGTACTAACCAATCTCTTCTTCAAGTTTGTTCATGCTCTTGTGCTTTTGTTCAAGTTGACTTGACAAGGTATTTTCCTGCTTCTTTGCTTTATTCAATTGATTTGTTATGGATATGACTTCTTCATGATGCTTCCTTTTTCTTTGATGAAATTCCTTCTTAAGTTTTCCAAGCTCTTCATCCCTTTCTTGTACTTGAAGCTTGATGAGGTCAACTTTCTTCCTTGTTTGATCTTGGTTACCAACTGGAGCTATCTACTTAAATGCCTCATTTTCCTTTCTCAAATTGTTAATCTCTTCCATGGCAGTTATAAGTTGAGTAAGGAGTTCTTCTACAAAGTCCTTTTCATTATTTTCATCTTCTAGGTCTGCTTCAGACTTGATGTCATATTTCTCATTTTCAACTTTTATTATGGGTTCAGGATCTCCCTTTTGATTGATGGTCATGGTCAGTGCTCCTTTTGAGTGAAGGTCATGAAGTTTGTCCCATATATCCTTTGCTGATGAATATTTTCCTAAATTCTTCTTTACAGAATCAGGTAGTCCATTCAAGATTGTCTTTGCTGCTTTTGCATTGTACTCCTTGGATTCTCCATCCATCCTGCTATCATCAATCATTGCTTCCCAAAGTTCAATCCCTTGAGACTGTAAGAAAGTCCTCATTTTTTCTTCCCATATATTAAAGTTCCCATTGAGCCTTGGAGCCTCAAATAGAATGCTTTCAAATTGATTGTCTTCTATTTTAGTAGTAGAGGGAGACACATCCTTAGGAGGATTGGAGACTTTATTCCTTGACCTTGCCATTCTTAACTATGCTTCAAAATACAGTCAAGTATTTAAATAACTCACTTGAGAAATACCTTTGAATCTTTCTTGACTAAGTCTTCACTCTGCTGAGAGAAGCTGCTGCAACAAGAAATCCTTCCTTCAACTTCTTTGACACCTTCAAGGAGCCTGGACAAGCTCTTAAACCAATGTTGGGAATTTTCTACTAAATTCCAAAACAAAATTAACTGAACAGAATAGAGACTGGTGCTTTGTTTTTAATACACAGGATCTTAGCACAGGGAAGCAAAAAATTGTTTTGCTGACGACAGAGTTTCAGCAACACAAAAAAAAAACTTCTATTCATTAACAGAAAACCAACTGTTACATAAATCATCTTCCTCTAATAGAGGGATTACAACATGCCTGCTTCAGAGGGAGTTCCAAAAATATTACTCTGTCTCTGCTGTAAAAAAAAATTCATTTACATGCTGCTGCGTATTTGCCCTCTTTCATATTCTCAACAAAAAGCATTATATTCGCTCTCTGCTGCACTACATTACATGGTCAACAAAAACAAAACAAATGACATTACCTTCACGATGCTGCCTGTCTCATTACATTTTCATCTCTCAACAAAGAAACATTATCTCTGCACTGCTATGCATTACCAAGAGAAATTTACATTTGCGCTACTGCGCATTCCTTTTCTTTTCTTACCAATGAACAAAAATTACTTTCACACTACTGTGTGAATTTCATTTCATATTCCACGAACAATACTAACTCTACACTGCTATGCATAAAACATTTCATCCTTGGTGTTGCTGCATCTACCCTTTTGTTTTCAGTCAACGAACAACCAAACATACACGCAACTGCATGTGTTACATTTCATGTTTTTACAAATCAAGACAGGGCAATACTTTTTCATCACGCTGTTGCGCATTCCATATGCATATAAATCAACAACAAATACATTCGCACTCTGTTGCTCTGCGCATACCCTGTTTGTTTTCTCAACAACAAACAATTACAATACGCACTGCTGCGTATATTGCATTTCACATATGCAACTAACACAAAAACATGATATAAATTCTTCATCTACTTTCAACAATCGGAGTAAAACTTTCATTAATTACTGTACTGATAAAGGATGGCCGTCATTGGAGAATTTCACTTCACGTCACGTCATTGTGCAGACCTGTACGGAGCAACTTTAGTTTCAATCGGATGGTGGACAGCACTGAATTCAATCGGATGGTTGTAATCAATATCACACGGACTTTTCTGATTGATCTTTATGCTCCGGGAAATGGTGGTTTTGAAACAATTGTTGTGGCCACGTGTCATCTGGCGTACTGTATCGCTACCGTTCGGAGGAAAACCACCGCTCGGTGAAAAGCAGTGCGATGGGAGTACTGCCGGTTTTGCAAAAACTGTACGCTGCCTCTGTTCAACTGCCGTTGCAGTTGAAATTACAATTTCAACACTCCCCTTTAATTTCAACTGCTGGGTTATCAGCTATACCCAGACATTTCATCAAAAAATTCAAAACTTTTCTGCCTATTTGTATTAACTTTCCTTTCATCGCTCTCACTGCTGTGCTCAGGCACTCCAATCATGTAATATCCTCTTTATCTCTGCATCAGGCAAGATTTCCAATCTTTACATCTCCAAGCTATCCTACAACCTTTTCTTCTCTCCTCTTATGGTAGATTTAATTCCATATCTCTCCCCTATAAGAATATCTTCATCAAAGATTGACTGTTAATATAGTTCACCAAGGATTTCATAAGAACCCTTTCACTAGTAGCTTCAGTGATCATGATCAAGAATTTTAGGCTCCCCCTAACTGTATGCATCGTCTCCTTTTGGCAGAGTCTTCTAAAAAAAGCTTAGATTCGCGGGAGAGCTCAAGGGATTTTTAGACTGTATTTCCTTCCTTCTCCATACTTGTGTAACTTTCTTCTTTTGCATGGTTCTAGCTTGTGTAAGAGCCCATGTTAAGTTACAATCACGTGCCATATGACCAATGTTATGACACTTGAAGCATTCTACATTGTTCATGAATAAGATTTCATGATTTCTTCCTGTAAAATTGTTTCTTGGACGTTGTCGGAGACTATAACATCTATCTCTATGAGATGCTTTACAGTCTTTTGCCATATGACCAAAGTTTGAACAAGAATAACAATAACCAAAAAATGAACTTTGGTACCTGGGAGATGGAGGTTTCCTTGATGTACTTCTCAAGCCTTTCTGCCTTGAGATCTTTTTATGATAACCATTGCCTCTTGCCTCTTTGACATCATCTATATTTCTTTTTGGAGCTGGTTTTCTACTTGGAGCAAGATTTCTTCTTGGAATAGGATTTCTCCTATTTTAGCCTTGATTTTTCTCCTTTCCTTTGCTGGAACTAGGAGCATCACAATTTCTTTCTCACTTCTTCACATCTCTTTTTCTTAAAGCATTTTCATTCTTGTTTGAAGGTTCACCTTCATACCCGAGTCCTGATTTATCAAATGGACATCTGTGATAGCTGAGCATGTCATCCAAGGCTTGAGAGCTCTTCAAGATTTTGTTCATCCATTCAACCCTTTTTCTGAGGAGGACAATCTCTTCCTCCAATCTTTCACACTCATTATTCTTCTTTGCAAGTTGTTCCTCAGTTTCTTCCTTGCTACGAGTAGCTTCAACTGCTACTGTTTTAAGGGAGCTGATATCTGACTTCATTTTGAAGATTTCTTCATTCTTTGCTTGATTGCTCTCCATTTTCTTCTCAGCTTCTTGTGCCTGTTTCCTGGCTTCTTGTAATTGAGACTTAAGGGAGGAGACCTCTACCTTGTACTAACCAATCTCTTCTTCAAGTTTGTTCACGCTCTTGTGCTTTTGTTCAAGTTGACTTGACAAGGTATTTTCCTGCTTCTTTGCTTTATTCAATTGATTTGTTATGGATATGACTTCTTCATGATGCTTCCTTTTGCTTTGATGAAATTCCTTCTTAAGTTTGGCAAGCTCTTCATCCCTTTCTTGTACTTGAAGCTTGATGAGGTCAACTTTATTCCTTGTTTGATCTTGGTTACCAACATGAGCTATCTTCTTAAATGCCTCATTTTCCTTTTTCAAATTGTTAATCTCTTCCATGGCAGTCATAAGTTGAGTAAGGAGTTTTTCTACAAAGTCCTTTTCATTCTTTTCATCTTCTAGGTCTGCTTCAGCCTTGATGTCATCTTTCTCATTTTCAGCTTTTATTATGGGTTCAGGATCTCCCTTTTGATTGATGGTCATGGTCAGTGCTCCTTTTGAGTGAAGGTCATGAAGTTTGTCCCATATATCCTTTGTTGATGAATATTTTCCTAAATTCTTCTTTACAGAATCAGGTAGCCCATTCAAGATTGTCTTTGCTGCTTTTGCATTGTACTCCTTGGATTCTCTATGCATCCTGCTATCATCAATCACTGCTTCCCAAAGTTAAATCCCTTAAGACTGTAAGAAAGTCCTCATTTTTGCTTCCCATATATTAAAGTTCCCATTGAGCCTTGGAGCCTCAAATAGAATTCTTTTAAATTGATTGTCTTCTATTTTAGTAGTAGAGGGAGACACATCCTTAGGAGGATTGGAGACTTTCTTCCTTCACCTTGCCATTCTTAACTATGCTTCAAAATACAGTCAAGTATTTAAATAACTGGCTTGAGAAATACCTTTGAATCTTTCTTGACTGAGTCTTCACTCTGCTGAGAGAAGTTGCTGCAACAAGAAATCCTTCCTTCAGCTTCTTTGACACCTTCAAGGAGCCTGGACAAGCTCTGATACCAATGTTGGAAATTTTCTGCTAAATTCCAAAACAAAATTAACTGAACAGAACAGAGACTGATGCTCTGTTTTTAATACATAGGATCTTAGCACAGGGAAGCTAAAAATTGTTTTGCTGAGGATAGAGTTTCAACAAGACAAAAAAAAAACTTCTATTCATTAATAGGAAACCAACTATTACATAAATAATCTTCTTCACACTGAGGGATTTCACAACTACTGTTACAAAAGCATCTTCCTCTAACAGAGGGATTACAACATGCCTACTTCAGAGGCAGTTCCAAAAATATTACTTTGTCTCTGCTGAAAATAAAAACACTGCAGTGTGTAAAAACCCTTTTTTTTTTTTTACCTTGCACTGTTGTGCAATACAAAACGAAAACCTCTCTCTCCTCTGAATAATTTACACTGCTGTGTAAAACAAAATTCATTTACACACTGCTCCGTATTTTCCCTCTTTCATATTCTCATCAAAAAGCATTATATTCACGCTCTGCTGTGCTACATTACATGGTCAACAAAAACAAAACAAATGACATTACCTTCGCGCTGCTACGTGTCTCATTACATTTTCATCTCTCAACAAAAAAACATTATCTCTGCACTGCTATGCATTACCAAGAGAAATTTACATTTGTGCTACTGCACATTCCCTTTATTTTCTTACCAACGAGCAAAACTTACTTTCACACTGTTGTGTGAATTTCATTTCATATTCCACGAACAATACTAACTCTGCAATGCTATGCATAAAACATTTCATCCTTGGCGCTGCTACGTCTACCCTCTTGTTTTCACTCAATGAACAACCAAACGTACACACTGCTGCATGTGTTACATTTCATGTTTTTACAAATCAAGACAGAGCAATACTTTTTCATCGCGCTGCTACGTAGTCCATATGCATATCAATGAACAACAAATACATTCGCACTCTGTTGCTCTGCGCATACCCTGTTTACTTTCTCAACAACAAACAATTACAATATCCACTGCTGCGTATATTGCATTTCACATATGCAACTAACACAAAAACATGACATAAATTCTTCATCTACTTTCAACAACCAGAGTAAAAATTTCATTAATTATTGTACTGATAAAGGATGGCCGTCAATGGAGAATTTCACTTCATGTCACGTCATGGTGCAGACCTGTACACAACAACTTTAGTTTCAATCAGACGGTGGACAACACTGAATTCAATCAGACGGTTGCAATTAATATCGCACGGACTTTTCTGACTGATCTTTATGCTCTCGGAAATGGTGGTTTTGAAACAGTTGTTGTGGCCACATGTCAGCTGGCGTTCTGTATCGCTGCCATTCGGAGGAAAACCACCGAGTCCTGATTTATCAAATGGACATCTGTGATAGCTGAGCATGTCGTCCAAGGCTTGAGAGCTCTTCAAGATTTTGTTCATCCCTTCAACCCTTTTTCTGAGGAGGACAATCTCTTCTTCCAATCTTTCACACTCATTATTCTTCTTTGCAAGTTGTTCCTCAGTTTCTTCCTTGCTATGAGTAGCTTCAGCTGCTACTATTTTAAGGGAGATGATATCTGACTTCATTTTGAAGATCTCTTCATTCTTTGCTTGATTGCACTCCATTTTCTTCTCAGATTCTTTTGCCTATTTCCTGGATTCTTCTAATTGAGACTTAAGGGAGGAGACCTCTACCTTGTACTAACCAATCTCTTCTTCAAGTTTATTCACGCTCTTGTGATTTTGTTCAAGTTGACTTGACAAGGTATTTTCCTGCTTCTTTGCTTTATTCAATTGATTTGTTATGGATATTACTTCTTCATGATGCTTCCTTTTGCTTTGATGAAATTCCTTCTTAATTTTGGCAAGATCTTCATCCCTTTCTTGTACTTGAAGCTTGATGAGGTCAACTTTCTTCCTTGTTTGATCTTGGTTACCAGCTGGAGCTATCTTCTTAAATGCCTCATTTTACTATTTCAAATTGTTAATCTCTTCCATTGGAGTCATAAGTTGAGTAAGGAGTTCTTCTACAAAGTCCTTTTCATTCTTTTCATCTTCTAGGTCTGCTTCAGCCTTGATGTCATCTTTCTCATTTTCAGCTTTTATGATGGGTTCAGGATCTCCCTTTTGATTGATGGTCATGGTGAGTGCTCCTTTTGAGTGAAGGTCATGAAGTTTGTCCCATATATCCTTTGCTGATGAATATTTTCCTAAATTCTTCTTTACAGAATCAGGTAGCTCATTCAAGATTGTCTTTGCTGCTTTTGCATTGTACTCCTTGGATTCTCTATCCATCCTACTATCATCAATCACCGCTTCCCAAAGTTCAATCCCTTGAGACTGTAAGAAAGTCCTCATTTTTGCTTAACATATATTAAAGTTCCCATTGAGCCTTGGAGCCTCAAATAGAATGCTTTCAAATTGATTGTCTTCTATTTTAGTAGTAGAGGGAGACACATCCTTAGGAGAATTGGAGATTTTCTTCCTTGACCTTGCCATTCTTAATTATGCTTCAAAATACAGTCAAGTATTTAAATAACTGGCTTGAGAAATACCTTTGAATCTTTCTTGAGTGAGTCTTCACTCTGCTGAGAGAAGCTGCTGCAACAAGAAATCCTTCCTTCAGCTTCTTTGACACCTTCAAAGAGCCTCGACAAGCTCTGATACCAATGTTGGGAATTTTCTGCTAAATTCCAAAACAAAATTAACTGAACAGAATAGAGACTGATGCTCTATTTTTAATACACAAGATCTTAACACAGGGAAGCTAAAAATTGTTTTGCTGAGGGCATAGTTTCTGCAACAGAAAAAAAAAACTTATATTCATTAATAGGAAACCAACTGTTACATAAATCATCTTCCTCACACTTAGGGATTTCACAACTACTGTTACAAAAGCATCTTCCTCTAACAGAGGGATTACAACATCCCTGCTTCAGAGGCAGTTCCAAAAAGAATACTCTGTCTCTGCTGAAAATAAAAACACTACAGTGTGTAAAAACCCCTTCTTTGTTTTTTTAAGTTGCACTGATGTGCAATACAAAACCAAAACCTTTGTCTCCTCTGAAGAGTTTACACTACTGTGTAAAACAAAATTCATTTACACGCTGCTGCGTATTTGCCCTCTTTCATATTCTCAACAAAAAACATTATATTCACGCTCTGCTACGCTACATTACATGGTCAACAAAAACAAAACAAATGACATTACCTTCACGCTTCTGCGTGTTTCATTACATTTTCATCTCTTAACAAAAAAACATTATCTCTGCACTGCTATGCATTACCAGGAGAAATTTACATTTGCGCTACTGCGCATTCCCTTTCTTTTCTTACCAACGAGCAAAACTTACTTTCACATTGATGTGTGAATTTCATTTCATATTCCACGAACAATACTAACTCTGCACTCCTATGCATAAAACATTTCATCCTTGGTGCTGGTGCATGTGTTACATTTCATGTTTTTACAAATCAAGACAGGGCAATACTTTTTCATCACGCTGCTGCTGCGCAGTCCATATGCATATCAATGAACAACAAATACATTCGCACTATGTTGCTCTGCGCAAACCCTGTTTGTTTTCTCAACAACAAACAATTACAATACCCACTCATGGGTATATTGCATTTCACATATGCAACTAACACAAAAACATGACAAATTCTTCATCTACTTTCAACAATCGGAGTAAAAATTTCATTAATTATTGTATTGATAAAGGATGGCTGTCAATGGAGAATTTCACTTCACGTCACGTCATGGTGCAGACCTGTACGCAGCAACTTTAGTTTCAATCGGACGGTGGACAACACTGAATTCAATCGGACGGTTGCAATCAATATTGCGCGGACTTTTCTCACTGATCTTTATGCTCCCGGAAATGGTGGTTTTGAAACAGTTGTTGTGGCCACGTGTCAGCTGGCGTAGTGTATTGCTGTCGTTCAAAGTAAAACCACCGCTCGGTGAAAAGCGGTGCGATGTGAGTACTGCCGGTTTTGCAAAAACTGTATGCTGCCTCTGTTCAATTGTAGCGTCAGTTGAAATTACAATTTCAACACTCCCCTTTAATTTCAACTGTTGGGTTATCAGTCATACCAGACGTTTCATCAAAAAATTCAAAACTTTTCTGGCTATTCGTATCAACTTTCCTTTCATGGGACCATATCCAATGATTCCTTGAGCTCTAGAAATTCTTGCGTTTGAAGTTGAAATTCGCTTGATGAACCTAGATATTATTGGAGCACATGGCAAACTCCCAATGCGTATGGACGGAGGACAAAGGGCCTAAAGGAACCGCTCCGTTAAAATACTGCTCACATTTATATCTTTAACGTGAGAATATACCTTAGCTCCTTCGTTCTAGCTTTCGCTGTAAATTCAAACGTAAGTGCCAGAAAACTTTACCTGCAAAAATATTGCAAATCACTCCAATAATTAATGTTTTATAAAGTGTTGTAGAAAATAATTATTTCGTAACTCTTATATGTGCGACCTGGTTAGTACAGAATATACACTTAACCATTGAGAAAAGTATTTAAATGTATAAAAGTGACCCTAAAGTTCATGGTTTTTCATGCTCATCATATCAATTTGTACAACACACATATTTTGATTATTGTTATAAAGAAATATACAAAATACGTCGACTACATCGATCATAGCCATGGGCCGTTGTATGGCGCAGTAAAAGCGGAGTACTATATCCTACCTTTCTCGTTGTTGTATACAGAGGAGGACAATATAAAGATTCAATACTACACTATGTAGTAACAGATTGCACATATAGAGAATCTAGTTGGCACGAAGCCAGAGAACGTGTCCTGCGGGCAGGAGGTGGCATATGGGTGCAGTACCAGGCTTGACATTGAGCAGGTTGAAGACAAAGTATTTAGCATTCCACGCACTCGTGTCACCGTGACACACCGTTACTCCCTCTCCAATGCTGCCATCGTCGCCCTTGAGAGACACCCGCGCGGCAGTGGTGTGCTGAGTTTTATGGCAATAGTACACAGCGTATGGATATGTCTGGCCGTGACAAATCACTGACTCTAACCCGGATTTGCTTTGGAAAGGAATTGCAGTGATAGTATATCGCTGAGAGTTGAGGTTGCAAGGTACATTCGTCTCCAACACACTCACGCTAGTGGTCCCCAGAGTGGATGTGACTTGATCAATCATGGATTCCAACGATGTGGCGCAATATCTGATCTCCCCGCCATCTGCGGGACTTTCACACGCTTGTAAAGTGTGCTTCATAGCAAGAGCTGTGTGGGATCCTTGGGATATGTTGAGCATCTCCAAGGCTACTGAGAGTTTATCGGAGGAGAATGGAATAGCTTCAGCCAAAGGACGCGGAAGGAAGAATATTCTGCTGTCGGGGCTTGATCTTTTGATTTGTTTTCTGTAGAGCGTCAACTTTGTTCCACTGTGAAAGTCCTCCTCCAGGAAAAACATCGCCGACAACGAAGAGCCGGATTTCATGTCATCCTCGTCTGCTATGGCTACGTAATAAATTGGATACTTTTTCCCCGCGTCGACATCTGGCCCTCGTTTGCGGCCAAGTTTAGGTGTAAGGGCAGGATCTCCCTCTCTTATCGCGTCCAGCAATTCCGACCTGTTGGGGAAGATGAGTTGCTGCAGAGCATCCGGAATGGGCGTCGTTGGCAACTTGCGATGCCAGTAACTCAGTGTTGGAGATGCAAAAGACTTCGCCTGCACTTCTTTACTGGCCAGTACAACATACTGACATCCGCATGCCACAATGTCAATTATACATGAAGAGATATGAACAATCAAATAGAACACGCGGGGCTTACATATCGAAAACTTACCAGCAGAACAACGAGGACAGTAGAAACCCACATGTTGCATGCCATATCAATCACTCTAATAGAAATGAAAGCAAATCCTGCAAAACGCAGCTCAAAAATTTTCGCCTATCAATAAAACTAAGAGATAACCCGTAATTCGAGAAGCAATCATGTTAACAGGTTGAATGAAATAAATTAAGAACCCAACACAATTTTGGCAATTTAAAGGCTGGACAATAAAACTATAGATTCCAATCAAATGAAATAATGTAGCCGAAAATATGATAGAAATGGCTCAGCTGCACTGATTCCAATCAAACGCATAACGCAGGCATAAATTCAGGGCCAGAGATACCTTCAAAATAGTATTATCCTGAACCACATTGATCGCGTTTGCGTGTGGCTACGACTAACAAGGCTGAAAGTTAAATAGGCAAATGCCCAAGCGCCCAAAAGCCTCCTCGGTGATCTCGATGCGCATCGATGCATGAATACATGAAACGCCTCACCGTCAAACGCTTCGGGATAACTGATGAGGACGCTTATGGCTTGTGTTATTACACAAGGAGCAGTCCTCCCATCACTTTCATATTAACGTTATTATTGTTATATAAATTAGATTATTCGCTTTATGTATGCTATATAAATTATATTATATATTATCATGGTTATATAAATCGAATGGTTAGCAAGTGTTTATCAGCATTAATTATAATAAAATCTAAAAATTTATTTTATATACATTTAAAGTTTTCGAATAAATTTCTAATCCATTACCCCAGACTAAAGGTATAATGATATAAAAATACTCAAATACTAAATATTAATATGTAACCAATACTAAAAAAAATCTATCTATAAAATATATAATATGTAAAAAATACTAAAAAAATTCTATCATCTTTAATAGAGAAAATAAAATAGCCATTAAAAGATTAATAAATTTACATAGTGAAATATTTGCCACACAGAAACCTCTAAAAGACTACAACCACTTACTTTAAAATGAACCAATTAAGTTAAAGTTGCTGAAATTATTATATACTTGTTAATAATAATAATTATATATATTATTAATATAATATATTTAAGAAAGCAGGTAATGAGATTTTTCGAAATAGATATTGTTAATTTATAAATAGACTCTGCTACAATATTATGGGCAATACTATGATTAATCAGTAACCCATATCTAAAAAACCATAACTTATTTTATAAAACACTTGTTAATATAATATCTTTTAATTAAAAAATCTAATTAAAAGGGACAAATGCATAACTATTTTGAAAATAAATCTTAATTTTTACTTGTGTATACTACTAGTCTTTAGCATAAAACATTACCATTTACCTATAATTATTGATAATTAAAATAAAGTTTCGAAACTCTAATCCAAAATAGATATGTCTATCCACATAATTAAAGATATACAACATTTAACTCAAATAATATAGCTTATAATTTGATATATAAACATTTAATACATTATTCATCATTCATGACTACATATTATTTATAACAAAATTAAATCATGTAGCCTAATTAATAGATTAAATGCTCACTTTTTGGCATTGTTTTTGGTAAATTTTAGTCTGTAGATATTTTTCAAAATCATAAGTTTGAGTTGTAAAATCTACACTTTTGAGTTTTTAGGGGCTTTTAAGAGTGCTGAAACCATTTACACATTCAAAGGTGGATTATAAACTACAAGAAATCACATTCTTGGTCTAAATTATATTGTCCAATTCCATCCAAGAAAAAGTTATTTATAATACCAAATTTAATAGTATATATCTTGATGTATAACCAAATTGCATTAATATAATTTCTTAATAGTTATTATAAATATTAATTAAATTAGGGTAACTATATGATTAAATAATTGGTAAAATAATTCACAATAAACATGAAAACAATTTCTTAGAGTACATTCACATTACAAAAAAAACATAGAATTCACTAAATAATAACTGTATTTAAATTATTTTATTATAATGAATTATAAAAAAATATTAAATGATTAACATGTATACATTTCAAAGAAATATGTAACACGACATATCTAAATAACAATAAATGTCATAAAAGTAACTAATTTCAGCTTGTTATATATTATAATTATATTATTAATTATAAGAATTAATATATATAAAGTATGTAATAATATTTTCAAGAAGATTTACTTTTACTTTACCATAGAGATTCTTAACTTATAAATAGATTTTATTGCAATATCATGGATCACTTATCAATTCTATATGTCGAAAAAAGATAACTCATTATATCTCCTTTGTCAAATACTTTGTCTTAGATTTGCTAATAACCCTGGGCCTCCAATATCTTTCTTATGCAAACTCTTGATGAACCCTCGATTCATACCCATATAAATTGGAGGCACATTTTGAAAGATTTTGACTCACAAACCAAAATAATACTACTATAAATTTTATATAATACAAAAATTTTAAATTTAAAAATTAATTATCAATAATTAAATTAAAATTTTAAAAATTCTATTCCAAAACAAACACCTATCACCTATCGAGATAAATACAAGCTCTACTAAAAATATAACCCATTTGAATATATCGACGTAAATACAACATCTACTCAAATATAGCATATTTGAATCAAATAATATATATCGTATCTTGATATATCCAATATTTAATACATTATCATCATTAACTACATATAATTTATGATAAAATATAACAGTGTATAGACATTGCCACTTCTGCATAATATTCGCCAAAAAAAATTCGTTGGCATCCAAGCTTGCTCACTTCCCTATCAGCCTAGTTACCCTCACTTCCCTATCAGCCTAGTTGTCTTCATTCAAATTTAGGTATCCGCCCTGCATATCTCATTCATTCAACTTGGGACATATGAAATATCTGTGTTAACTGAATGGTTAGCTATCGAACAACTAGCGACACTTACAGACAACCAACAACTTGCTACGCTGACAGATATCCGGGTTCTCGAACAACTTGCTACACTTACAGATAACTAACAACTTGCTACACTTACGGATATCCGCCCTAGATATCTCTTTCACGTTCGTATCTTCGCTACATATGAAATATCTGTCCTGTTGGGCGTAACGGTAATTTTATGCAGTACGGCTGAATAAAATTTAGTGAAATGCTTTTTTGGTAAAATTGTTATTTCTGGTTATTTAAGAGATATTTTTAAATAGACAAATAAATTTAGATATTTAATTTTTAAAAACATATTTCATATATTATATCAATTATTTGTAAAGGATTTCAAATACATATTTAATTTAAAAATATATATTAAAAAAAAAAAATATATTTAAACAACACCTCGATCAACAAGAAATTCAATGGTTATTTTCATTAAAAACTTTAAATTATTTCTAAATGTAATGATGTTCATCTTTTTAGTTGTATTTCCAAATTTAATTATAAAAGTCTTATATATTCCATTCCTTTATTGTGTTTTTCTATACTTACTAATTTAATTATTATCAATTGAGAAATTTTATTTAAAGATGATATCAATAATGAAATATATATTTTCAAAAAAGAAGTATTTATTTTAATTATAGATTAGAGGGATTAAGTTTTTTGAAATGCAAATTTCTTTCAAAATTATATCTATATATATAATTGCATTTTTCAATTCATAAAAGAACTCAATGTCTCCTAAGAATGTAAAATAATGATACAAATACTTGAAGTGTCTTTTAACCCATATATGATATATACGAGGTTGATAGAAAAATATTTTACTTGACGTTGAACAATTGAAAAACTTACATTAAAATGTTATTTCTTTTTATTAATATTTAAAAAATTATAATTTCAGTGTTACTTAAATTTCTATTTATTTATGATGTATTGATTTTTATTAATGATATTTTAAATTGAAATATATTACTTTCATATTAAGAATTAAATAAATTATATATATTTTCTTCTTTATTCTAATGTAATTGAACCATTTTTCTTCTGAATTACTAATTTTCTTTGAACAATGAAATATTTGTTATGATTTATATTTATATATATATATATATATATATATAAGAGTTGATATTCAAACTCCCCCAATGGGGGTGATTCGATGGTGGTACAAGTGGCACCAGAGTGGCCCTCGAGACTTGTTGCAACTCAACGCACTTCATAACTTCACACTCATGCAAACTCAATGCATTCAATACACATGTATGTGAGAGGCTTCTACCATGTTTATAGTTGCAGGTTGGTCACAAAGGAAGTTTAGTGTGGAAGATTTGGAGATGAGTTTTGGTAAGAAGGGAGTGTTGGTTTGTATCTATGGTGGCTCCCTGGGGTTTCGACCTTGGCTGAGAGGTGTTATGGGGGATCAAGGGCCTGTGGTGTGGTGTGGGGTTCATTGCTTTCGTTTTCCTTGGGACCCGGGGATGCGAAAAGGCGTGAAGCTGAGTCGCCACCAAGCTCTGGCCTGTTGTTGGTTCGAGCAAAAGGAGTTTGTCTCGCGAGGCCTTCTTGCCTACATGTGGGATAAGGAGTGTGAGTCTCTTCGTCTCTTTGTATAGTGGCTAGTAGAGAACTTTGCCCATCTGGTGGTGCTCGGGTGGTAATTAGTGGGTTTTGAGTGGCCGCTCTCTAGAATTTCATGCTTTAAGGTTGTCCTCAGGGTGATTGGTGCGTCTACTGTGTGCAACTATGGATTGAATTGCACTTGGGGTGTCTGCGGCGAAAGAGTTGAAGGCCATCTGGTGTGAACTATGACTTTTTTGTCTTGTTCCTGTCAAAGGGTGGTGAGCGATGTGTGGGTTAAGGAGTTTGAGCCTCCTAGTTCTATACAATGGTTTTCTCAAAACCTTTCCCATCTGGTGGTGTTCGGTAGTGAATTTGTGGGTTCCATGTGGTTGTCCTCTAGAATTGTGTGGTGTAAAGCTAACCTCGGTGTGACTGGGGCACATATTATGTGCCTTTACGGGTTGAAGTGTGTTTGGGGTGGTTGCAGCGCAGAGGGTGTAGGCCACCCAGTGTGGTTAGCGGCTTGTTTATCCCTGCCTTGCAAGAGGGTGGTGACCGGTTTGGTGCAACAGTCTCCTCGGGGGTGGTTCAGTAACCTAGGTATCGGTTATGTTATTGCAGGTGTCCTTCTTTTCAGGGAACCTTCCCCTTCTCTCTAGTTAATTTGCCTCTTCTCTCATTGCCCTGTCAACGAGGCTGACCTCGCTGTGGGGATGGGAAGCAGCAGCCAGCGAGTCGTCATAAGCCTGAACATAGTACATCCTCGACCAATTCTGGTAGCCGGACACTCAGGAAACAAATATTGTATGTTTAGTTCATTAGCATGGCCAAGTGGTAGCTCTGGTCACTTTGGAATCTCTTGCAACGCAAATTCATGAAATCCAAATCGATATGAATATCCTTTGAGATCACAACTATGAAGATATGAATGAGACTATGGCATATTTCGATGACCTATAGTATAGCGAGAATGAGATATTGGAGCAACTGGTTAGTCTCTGGCATCAACCTCGATGTACGAATGACCACCTTTGCAGTTTGGGAGAGAGGGTGGAGCATATTGACTTCCATATCCATGATCATGTCGGTTTCTTAGTTGCTCCTCATATACTTCCTCCCCACCCACCACCCTTATATGCTCTTATTAGTTATGGATTTCTTTTTGTTTATGCAAGTTATGTCTAGGCTTGAACATTCTCTAGGAATAATGTATGTTAGTTGTCATTTTTGGGATGTCCTTGCTGCCAGTCTCAAAAATTTTGGTTGGAATGAGAGAGCAGCGATGATGATATTTGTAAGTTGTATTTTATTGAAAATATAATGAAAGAATTTTTTACCTAAGAAAAAAAAGAGTTGATAATCAAACTAACCTAGATCAATCTTAACTCCCAATCTACCAAGTGCAGAGAGGGATCAAATCTCTTTTCACTCTAAAAGAGACTTTCATATCAAGAGATGCTAGATCCAGAGTTAAGATGGATCGAGGTTGGTTTAATTTCCCCATTTAAAAAGACTATATTTCTATTTTTATTTTGACCGAGTTAAAATATTTACATTACATTAATCTTTTTATTTATTTTATTTTTATTTTCATTTTTATTTGTATGTGTAATTTGACTTACTCAAAATTTTAAATAGGACATTATGTTACAACATCTCTACCATAGTGGGCTAGAGTGCCTCTTTGTGCAATCAAATTAAAATAAAAATTAAAAAATAATTTAATTTTGAAATGACTTATGGTTTTTGGGCAAATGGTATTGATAATCCATGATATTGGCCAATGGTGTTGTAATAAAGCCTATTTACAAGTTAATAATATCCATCGTAAAATGGGGGTGAATATCCATGGTTAAGAGTTTTGTTATATTGTATGTTTATTCTAAGTATTCACTTTTAATTTTAAAGATTTATAAGATTGAATTAAAATAAAATATTTATAATTTTTATTTTTATTTTTGATTGATTTATGGTTGTTTGGTATTTGGTATGATAAGCCATGATATTGTAGAAAAACTTATTTCAAATTTAATAATATCCATGGTAAAATGGGGCGAATATTAAATTTTTATGGGCTTATTAATCAAATTTAAATATAGTTACATGATCATTATTTAATTGATATCGTAAATTGGATGTTAATTTATAATTACTAAATATATGTTATATATTTTAATGTCATATGTGTATTATTATTTTCTTTTAATGTAAACAAAATTACAATATAAACAAATTGAATTTAAAAAATATTTATATCAAACCTATAACATCTAACGTCTACACATCTACCCTATATTGTGTTGTAGAGCGTGCAACCATCCCAGATCCATCTTAACTCAAGATCTATCAAGTGACTTGAGGGATCAAATCTCTCCAAATGCAAATCTCTTTTCTAACTACAAAACTTGAAGAAAGGTTTGCACCTCTCAAAGGTTGAGTGATCCACATTAATTCTTAATTTTAATTTTTTAGCTAAATTTTATTTTTATGTAACTTCACTAAGTCAAAATGTTTTTTTAGATAACATAATCAAATAGGACATTACAACATCTCTTCCATATTCCGATGGAGAGTGTCTCTTGGCCCAAAAATGTAATAAAATAAAATAAAAAATTATAAAATATTTTGATTGTGAAATGAGAGATGTTTTTTGGGAAAGTGGGGTGAATATTCATGGTTAAAACATTTGTTATATCATAAGTATTATTTTGATTATGAAATGAGAGATGGTTTTTGGGAATATGGTATTGATGAGGCATGGTATTGGCTCATGGTATGGTATGGTTAAGAGTATCCATGGTAAAGTGGAGGTAAATATATATGGTTAAACATCTTGTTATATTGTAAGTATTAAGTTTTTATGTATTTATTAGTGAAAGTTAAATATGGTTACAAAATTATTATTTTAAATTCTTTGATAAAATGGATTTTAATTCTTATTTTTGTTATATATTTTAATGTAATTTGTATATTATGAATTTTTTATCCAAAAAGTTTTTATTAATTTTATTATTAAAAACAAAATTACAATGTAACAAATGGAATTTTATTGTTTTAATTACCTTTTATCTTTCTATGAACACTAAAACATCTCTCTCTATTGGACTCTATATTACTTTTAACTGACATGTAAATGTTTACCAATCATTTACTTACTATAAACTAAGACACATCAATATAAATTTACATCTACACCTCACCCCTATACTCGGTTGTGTAGTAAAAATGTTTACAAACTTTCTTACATTATATCTACACATCACCCCTATTGTATGGTAAAAATGTTTACAAACTTTCTTACATTACATCTACACATCACTCCTATACTCTGTTGTATAATAAAATTTTTTACAAACTTTCTTACATTACATCTACACATCACCCCTATATTAGGTTGTAAATAATTTATTTGTTTATTTCTTTTTTATTAATATTTTCTTGTCAATACCACTTAATCTTGATATTTTATTTACAACTCTTATTGTTTTTTTATTAATAGTATTCTTTAAATGTAATATATTACTTTCATATTAACAATTAAATAAATTACAATAAATGTTTCATATTATTCAAAGCAATTAAAAATTTTAATATTAAAATACATCATTTCTCTAAACATTGAAATATTTTATTATGAACAACATTAAAATAATTACAAAAAAAATCCATATATACATATATATGAATGTGATATTCAAATAAATTTATTAACATGTATATTAATAGCTTATACAACTTTTAACACTTAAAAATGAAATTATATATATATATATATACAAATTTGTTACTTGATTATTTATGGATAAGAGTGAGAGTGAGAGTGAGAATGTTTATGTTTCATAATACCTTTAGTTAAAATTAACCAGATATGTAAATAGATTTTTATTTTTCTTTTTATTATAGCAAACATTTTTTGTATTTAGAGAATATTTCATTTTTATTTTAAAAATGACACATGTCAACTTCACATAAAACATGAACAAATTGACACATCACCTTATACTTCGGTGTAGAATTCACCTCTAAGGAAAATAACCATAATTTCATTTCATTGATCCAAAGAGAATAAAAATTACAAGATTGATTTATAGTGAAAATTCGTTTTTGATTTAAAAAAAAATTCATTTTTATTTTAAAAAAGACACATGTCAACTCCACATTAACCATGAATGAAATCACATGTCACCACATAATTGAGTAAAATGAACCCCTCAAAACAATAACCATAATTTCGTAAAATGAATTTAGTTTTACTCCATAGTTGAGAATATGTCCTTGAGGATCTCCAAGGAATGAAGAAGTTGAGTAAGGCCCTAAAAGAAGAATGAAAAGTAAAATATTTGCACTACTCATTTTATCCGGACACGATTATATGGTCACGTAATTATGCCTTCGACATCTCTTTTATGGGAATTTTTCGACTCAATAAGTTATTGGTAAAACTAGTAAACACTTTGCGATTAATCTTCTGCGTTAAAGTTTAGCTGATTGGGAGTTGGTTCATTGTTAAAAAGGTAGTTGATGACTCTTTGAATCAACATATAAGTGATTTTGTCACTCTTAGGTTTTTTTAGGTTAGATTAGGAGGGTAGAGATGGCTTTTTGGAAAATGTAAAAGGTGAAATTATTACCTCTCCCTATTAACATTGTCAATGTTCATAATGATATCTTACATGCTTTGGGACGTTAGTTATATGATAATAATATTATATTGCATGAGTATTAATGACCAAGAGATTGGGTAATCATGCCCCTCATAGAGATTATTATACCACATGCAAAAAACTATTGGTTGGTAAAACGAATGAACCAAGATAAATAAAATACTGCAGTCGTAGTTTTCCATGGCCTCTATTAGAAGCATTTCAGCAATATTTCAAGGATAAGGACTTTAAATCACTAGGAATTTCTATTGCCACGTTTGGTAGACTTATCAAAATTGTTATATAAGACTATTACATAAAATGATCATCAATTGAGACATAGGCGTTAATGCCAGAATTGGGATATCATGATGTCCACAACATAGGTCACAAATGCATTTGATCTATTTGGTAGACTTATCAAAATGGTTATATGCATAGAGAAAATGTTATATAATACTATTGCATAGAGAAAAGGGTCATCAATTAAGACATAGGAGAAATTCCAGAATTGGGATATCATGATGTCCACAATAGAGGTCACAAATGCATTTGATCTTCATCATGTCAGTGGAAGATATATTCCAAAAAGAAAAGAAATTCTATGACTTCAAATTTGTTTCCTCACAAAACTAAGTATTTGTCGTGATAAATCAAGTATAAAAAGAGAAAACATATTCTTTAAGAAAAGCAATGTAATAAAAAACTCAAATGTATATTCCTTAAGAAAGGGAGCCTAATAAAAAGAAAAACACATTCCTTAAGAAAATGAATATATTCTAGCCAATAAGATACCATGTTTATAACAAAGCTTCTTTATTATTGAGTATGATAACATTTAGTAAGTTTGGCATGACATATGGTTTTTCCTAGATATGCATGATTCTAGATGATAGTCATAATATTTTCCTCATAGTTCTTTATGGTCATTACCAATAAAAGGTAATTCTATTTGGACTAAATAATGCACCAAAATAATTATAGAAACATTTGTCAAAAATCTTTGAGATTATTCTTGGTTTATAGTCTATATTGTTGATATCTTAGTTTGCTCCAAATATCTAGGATCACTTGAAGCATCTCCAAAATTTCTATTAATTACTTTATTAACATAGACTAGTTTTATTTAAATCCATAATAGACATAGGTAAAATTTCAATAGAATTTTGTGGTTTCAATATTAGTAAATCCAAGTGATTCTTCAATATCACATTATAGAAAACCAAAACTTAGTTAGAAATATCCTTGGGGAACCCAAATTATTTTAGGTCATTTTACAAAGGATGAGCATATGACATATTCCTCTTGCAACCCTTCTTGAATATCAAGTCTCCTCTAGAAGGCTCTTCTAAAATGACCCATACAACATATAAAAGAAAATATAAAGGTCTTCCTCCCATGTTTCTTCCCACTATTCATATATCATTGAAATAGATGCATCTAACGATGCATGCGGAGGAGTTTTGTTAGAATAATTTGGAGAATAAAAGGAAATATGTTCATTCACTTAATGATCAGTTCGAGGAGAATAATTCAATTATCTGTCTAGTCACAAAGAAATTTTGACTTTCAAATTGGGTAATTCAACATTTTAAACTTTATCTAAAGCATGCTACATTTATTAAGAACAAATTTTAAAATTCTTCCTAGACTGTTCAAGTTTGAGGAATTACTTATTGATAACCATATAAGGATCCAAAAATGGGATATTTGGTTAGAAAAATTTGACTTTGACATAAAATATGAGATTTGTCACCTAAATGTTTTCGCATATATGCTTACTAGCGAATCCTAGCCACAATAATGCATGCTGAGAATCGACCAAATTAAGAGTGAGAAGTAAGAAACCCACTCTAGGAGACAAGGATTGGTGGATTTATTCACTAGATAAGTAGATAAATAAATGGATGGAACACTCACCTTTGCTATTAGACGTTCTCCTCTCATAATTGAGATTTTGGAAATTTGGCAGCAACAAGATTTCTTTGACTTAAGCAAAGCTTCATAATAACATTGTTGAGGAAGAAACTATGTATGGATTTATTTTCATAATGAGGATTGATATTGTGACATATGTTCTATCACTCTCACATGGGAATCATACTCCTTAATAATCCAATTGGTAAAGGAGAAGAACTGTGTCATTACTTGTGCAAATCATCGAAATTTGACTAGACATAATTGGATAGGATGGATAAAACTATTTTTAGATATTTTGTCCCTGAAAATATATGATACAAACAAGTAGAAAATTTATATTTCACCTTCAATAAAACATGATGGTTGATGCATATAATAACTTGTAGCTTAAGTTCAAGTTATGGTCTAGTGGATGCCAACTGGAGATAACTTCTCCACCAAATAAGTCAAGTATAAACTAGTTGTCAAATCATTAAGAAAGGGATATGTTGGTGTTTTGAAAAATGAAGATGAATTTAATCTATAAGTCTAAAGCATGTATGAAGGAGAATTTTTCTATAACCCATGCTCACTTATTCTAGAATCCAACACATGGAAATATTTCACTGATTATTTTTACCCCTTGCTAAACTAAAGCAGTGACAGAAACAATGGGCCTTCGCAAGAAATTTGCATCTTGTAATCCAAATTTTGTAATAGATTTTTTAATCTACACCTAATAATATTTTCTCTTTTTCATCCATGATGTGGTTCAGGCATTATAAATAACTCCATTGTGTAAATTCATCATTATTTCAGTAAAATAAAATTATTAATTAATGGATGAGATAACATGTGATAACTAGTTAGTATTTTAAATGTCACAGTTATTAATATGTTCTAATTGATTTATAACTCCAACTACGTCTAGTTAACTCTATTTTAGGGTGTTTTTCAAATTTTAGGTCTTATAGTCTATGTTTGATGTAATTTCCAACTAGGGAAACGAATTTTGAGTTATATTGGGTACATGCACATGGAAACCCAACCTAATTGAATTTGGTTTACTTCCTAGGGAGTCTATGCATCACGTTCATGTTCAAAAATACCATACCATGAGATTTTATGAGTAAGTTGAACTGTCTCCTTATTTCACGAGTACCTGTAGACCCATAATAAGCTACAACAAACTAAGAATTACACGTGGATGAGATTTCTATAATAGTTTCATTTAGTGATCAAGTACAAGAAGGGAACCGCAAATAAGTTGGTTGACATGATTTAAAGGCCACCCACATATAAGATCATAGCTTTGGAAACTATGATGCACATGGAGAAATTCACCCATGATGCATATAGAGAGGCATATTTAGAGGATCAGGACTTCAAGGAGGTACTTTAATAGATCCAGAGTCATGTGCATGATGGTGACAACACCATTGATTACCATCTCTAGGATAGGTTACCCTATAGGTTCAATAAGCTAAGTGGCCCTAAATGTGAGCGATTTGCATCTAATTCAAGAGGCTAACACCTCCAAGGTTGAAGGGCACTTTTGCATAGGGAAGACATTAGCCAACTCGTAGCGGTATGTGCATTGTCCCAATATGAAAGAAGATGTAGCTAAGCTCACATGGGGATGCATTCTTTGTTGTACTAGAAAGCTTTGCAATAGGAAATATGCTCTATATCATCCCTTATGTGTGCCCAATCATCCCTTGAAGTCATTTCCATGGAGCTTGTGGGATGTTTACTAATGACAAGGAAGGGACATGACTACCTATTCATGGTAGTTGAAAATTTAAAAAAGATGTGTGCTTTTATGCCTTATAAAAGGATCATTAATGGGAAATAAGAAAAAAACTTGTTCTTTAGATAGGTTAGGGTACACTTTGGGATATAAGAAAGCATAATTTTAGACAACAATACAAGATTCCTCAATGAATTATGGATTACATTGTGGGAGAATATGGATAAGGAGTTAAAGAGATCTTAAACATTCCATCCTGAGACAAATGGGAAGATGGATGTAGTCAATAGGACTATGGTGCAATTTTCAAGGGTTTACAATCAGAAGCATCAGAAGACCTAGGATGAAAACGTGGTATATATACAACGCTCACATAATAGAGAAGTCTATGCTTCTACCAATAAGTCCCCATTTGAAACTTATTTTGGATATTTCCCACCTTCACCTTTGAAAATTGTGTATGGGCAACAAGGAAAAGTGAGGTCATATCTTACAAGGGATGCGTTGAGGGCTAAAATAGTTATTGAGAAGACAAGGAAGATCCATATTAAGGTATAGGAGACAATACAAAATTCACAAGAAAAATATAAGGTTAATCATGATCTACACAAACAAATAAGTCTTTTAGGGTTGGGGATAGAGTATGGTTACAATTGAACAAGGAGAGGTTATGCAGTGCTGGTAAGAAAATCAAGGCTCTATGGTATGGTCCCTTTGAGATACTCGAAAAGGGTGGAGATAATGCTTCTAGAATCAATATACCCCCATACATGCCTCTTTACTCAGTTGTGGATGTAGAGAATTAGAAAATCTACGAGCATTTCGTGTTACGTTAGGAAGAGGAAAATTTCCTACCTTCTATAGAGGATTTGGCAATAGATTCTCAGGTTGAGTCGAGAAGGATAGAATTTTGTACAAGAGGTCCAAAGTTACAAGACATGGGTTTCATGTACTTTGGCATATTGGGTTGAAAGAATAACTTCCAATCAAGGATAAATGTTACACTATAGAGAAGGTGGAAGAAAATTTTCATTACCTCATTTAGTACAAGCTTTTGGGGACCAAAAATCTCCAAAAATGGGGAGGTGTGATTTGGATTGGATATTAATTATTTTTCATCCATATTGATGATTTTAGAGTGGAAAAGGTGGAGGAATTAGCTCGCATGACCAATTTTATCAGTAGGACCCAATTTGGCAAATTCGGGTCTAAAATATTTTGGGAGAATTTTGAGGCATCAAACAAGAATTTTTGGGGGTAAAACTTTGTTGATTTAGTGTGATACCATTTATTAGTACTCTACACATAGATAAATTTATAATGACATAAGAATCACCTGAATCAAAATCCACATGCAAAAGTTATTTTACTCGAAAGTTTACCCTTTTGTTTTGGCCATCACAATTCTAGAGGATTCCATGTCGGCACGAATTAGTCATTGAAAGGGGGCTAGAAACGTCATCATTATGAAGAATACTCAAGGATATTCCATATTGTAACTTTGGTTAAGAGTGGAGTTAGTCAAACTTAACCACTAGTAGGCCATCGGGTTGTGTTATAACCAGACCACTAGCAGGAAAAGGGGTTTCCATTATTTTTTAGTGCATTATGTTCCATAGATGAGAAGAGTAGCCAAGAGGAATAGGGGAAGAGTAAAAAGAGAGGATTTGTGAATTGTATTTGCGTACAGGTTACACACCCTAATTATTTGTACTCAACTATTTTCTATTCAGAGAAATAGGGAAAAGTGGTCTGACCATCCTATAATGTTTTCCCCCAAAAGGGTTTCCTAGGATATATCTTGTGTGAAATGTGGTTTTGTGTCTTTTAATTTTATTGTTCTTTATTTCTACATAAGTTTTAATTTTGTTGCCTACACAATAAATAGTAATGTATATATACGTAAATATAAAGAGGTATGAACCCTATTAGTTAGATTTTTTATTTTTAAGTACAAATTTAGCAAATCTATTGTGATGAATTGTCCATTGGAATATCCATAACAGTTTATGGATCATATTGGTATCAAAGCAGGTTTCTTGCAGAATATGTTGGGGATTTGTAGGGGATTTAGACTGACTAAGCCAAAATTAAAAAAACCCTAGTCATTGCAAACAAATCGATGTATAACCTATGTATTCATATAGAGGAGAGGTTTTTATGGTTGGAGCCAAAAGTTGCAGATATAAGTCATAATGTGAATGTCTTCATGTTAGCTAGGTTAGTTGACCACTTTCCTATCTCTATTAGGCCTTGATCTACTCTATTTTTCTCGTCGATGTGGAATTTAGCCATTTAGGGCTTCTTGTACGCTTACATCTTTATAGGAGGAGTTTAGCTTAGTAAGAAGTCTGATTTTCTGCAGTGCTTTCAACCATATTTCCCAGATCTATACCTTTATGTTTCAAATCTTCAAATATATGTTGTTTCCATCCAAAATTTCATTTTAAACCTTGTTTGGTCATTCACCTTAGGGTACCACTGTTTTCCCTAGGTTTCACACCCATCTCCCTATCTTTTTGTAGCTATTTTCCGCCTTGGTTTTTTGTTGTTGATGCACCAATTTCTAGCAACATAGTGTCATTTGATCCCAATCACACTAATGCTTCGATATCTTGTCTTTTTTTGTGTGTTTTTAGTTGATTTCCCCACCAACTAGCACAGTGTTTACAAACCCAGTTTTGGTGGGGTTTAGTTAATTGATTTGCTGTTCATTTTCTGTTTTAAATTTCTCTTAATTTCAACAATCTTTTTTCTTTTTTCAAACACGATTTGGGATTAATTAATAAACACACTTGCACACACAAGCACACCTTAAGTGAAGGGAGCTTGGTTTACACTGCCAAACCAAGACTTAAATTAATTAATTTATCTCCCCACTCAGAGATAAAGACATCTGGTTGATCTCCCTTCACCATTTTTGTGTCACTTGTGTCTTCCAACCATTGCGCCACCAAGGCGTTTGTCATAAAGACTCTTAGGCCTTCATCCCTAGTTTCCACTTGAGAATATTACTCCTCCCTGTAGGGTTTGAGTTCATAGTCCCCCGACTCCCCATACCGGCTCTTCTTCTGGTTCATTTGATTCTGAGCCACCTTCACCACATACCGTCATCATGTCAGGACCCACTATAGGTGCACGAACCCAACCTGGTGTTGTCTCAGGTTCTACCCTGGTGGTCACATCTAGCAGAACCATCTTAGGAACCAGTTTGGAATCTCCCATGCTACCTTTCATGGCTGGGTTAGGCCTCCCAGATTTTAGCCAGTTAATTAATGACCCTATACACCAATATGCTCGTTTGCCAGCTACGCCGACTAAACTTCCCTTCTACATTCCCAAGTTTGAGGGTAATTCTAGAGAGGACCCCACCAATCACGTGAGCTCCTTCCATATGTGGCATTCATCCAATTCCATCACTGATGATTCCATTCGTTGTTGTTTGTTCCAATGCATCCTCACTGGAGATGCTGCGAAGTGGTATGTTGACCATCCCGCCACCTCTCATTCCACTTTCATGATGCTTGCTAAACTGTTCCTCTCATATTTTCAGATGCCTCTCTCATAAGACACTGGTATGAGCCTCTTGACTACATTTTGTCAGTCCTCTGCCACCCGTCTTTCTGATCATGTCCAAGCATGGCGTAGAAGGAGGAGCATGTGTCATGCTCTATCATTCGAAGATCGTGTCTACCTCGATTGTTTTCGTAGGACTCTTTTAGCACCTATTGCCAAGGTCATCTCGTCTCATTTTCCTAAGACAGAGGAAGAGGCTCTCCAAACATCTCTTAGATATGACTTGATTTATGCTCAATCTGGTTATGTCTATACCGTTATGCTATACCTCCCTTGTCCTGGCAATGTCAATTCACCAGGGGCAACTCATGTTGTCGACGATATCGTTGGATCTATTTCACATCCTTCACCATATACTCAGCAAAGTTATGGATATCTGTAGGGGGGCACCAGTTCCTCTAACACTTATGCCCCTCCTACGAGAAATGTGTATTTAGGACAAAGCACATCTTATTCATTCACCCAACCACATCAGCAGATGTCAGGGACATCTAGTGCTCAACTTGTCTACTAGACCGTTTCCCCTTCACCATATTATACCTATGCACCGTCGACCGCTCCAGCCCCCCAGTAGCCACCGCCCCCTCAAGGTCAATTTTTTGCACAGCAGAATGCGACCAATCACCAAAATTCGAAGAAAAAGAATAAGGGGAAAAGTAGCAAGGGTAACTAGGGTAACCAAGGTAATCAACATAATGAACCCTAGGGAAATGAGCCTAAAACCAACAACTAGCAATAGGGCACCCAGCCCAAGCAGAACAAGGTTATTGGTGCAAACAAAGCTTGTGCATGTTGGGGTGTACATGGCCATTACACTAATGAGTTTCCCCTCTTACTCTAGATGCGCGAAATGTGGGAATCCCAAGCAACTTCTAGAGGTCAACTGCCCACACAGCAACCACTTCAAAATCCTGTGCCATCTCAATTGGTTGTACTCACAAATCACTTTCCTCACTAAGGATTTGTTGCTGCTCAAACTCATCAAGGTCAAGCAGCCCACCTTCCCCAACCTTTTGGTCCTGGTGACTACCACATCCTCATGATGAATTATGATGAGGTCAATACTTGTGATATCAACTTGCAAACTCACTTGCGTCAATATGACAAGCCATCAATTTTATCTACCATTGAATCCAAAGCCAAAGCATCTACTCAGCTTCTTATGACACCAAATGGTCTGATACAAATCCCTCAACCTAAAGTTGAGTCAAACCCTAAGATCCCAAAGGAACCATTACACCGTAACATGGCTTCTAACCGATCTTCCCATACATACAATATAGTAGATCACTTGGCACAATCACCTACTTCCATGTCTATGCTGGAGCTAATTCAGTCGTTCCATCTCAAAAGAAAGCACTACTAACAGCTTTGGGCGCAGTAGATCCTTCCGATGATCATTTGATTATCTTCCCAGTTGATACACCAGAACATCCCCCGTTACATTCATCTGTTGCTTTCCAGATACCAGTCAGATTCTTTAATTCCATCATCTCCTGATGCATTATTTGCAAGGCTGCATCCACCTATGTGATTTCCACTACTGTTTGGAAACACCATAAGTCACCTGAACTATCCCCATCCACCATCACTTTGTGTGCCTGGGATGGTCACTCCTCCCAGCCTCTTAGCATGTATCACAATTGTCCAGTGACACTTGCGGGCAAGACTGTCC